>BSBK01001716.1:600000-860000 GCA_027943335.1 Chamaecyparis obtusa
GCTTTAACATTAAATATATTTAATAACACTAGGTCAGCCCTCTTGAAGATAATTCAATTCATATATATATGGTGTTGGATTCTAGGGAGAGAAGCACCAAAAACATAATGTGCTTCCCTCCCCCAAAACCTTGATTCTCTGCCTTAAGAAAACTTAGATCAGCATATATTAGTGTGAAAGATAAGCAACTTTGGCTAATAGATAAGAACAAGTCTGAGCATGAATAAAGATCAGATTATGATCTGATCCATACAACCAGAAATTATTGGCAATGTTAATTGCGTGTTGATTAGGGCTGGAAGCCTCTGTTAGGACTAAACTCTTCCTCAATACACTAACACTAAGGTACTAATCAGGTTCTCCTCAGAACCTTTTTTAGTACATTTTGGAGGCATATAGACTGGAGTATACTTGGTTGATATCTGGGTATCTTCTATCCCTTCTTGTTTACTTTATTCTATGTTTAGCTATGTTAGATCTCTATAGTTTGTTCATTCTGGAGTAGAATCTAAAATATATCAACAAGAGATGATGATTCAGTAACCTACATCTAGAAAACCTTCACAATTATCCCTTCTTTGGCTTCCACTTTTTCTTCTTCTCAAAAATAGTTATCTAGAAACTTTGGAGCCTACCGATTCTTGCCGTACACAACTTGTGCATGTTGATGACAATGAGGACGTGCATCACAGTAATACAAGTAAACATCTTAAATTGATTGGTGGAGTAATACAAATTTAATTGCAATTGGTGTTTGGATTAATGTAACAATTTGTATTGCAGTTGTAGAGAGTGTAGAGGCCATTGTTAATGAGCAGGTTGAGGTTGAGGCCGAGGCCAGACAAACTGACCTTGATGTTGATGATGTGACTAGATTAGGTAAAGAGCTATATGATTATGAATGTTGTCGATGCCTTTATTACCAAGGAATCACCGCCCACCATTAATGAATATTAATGAACACTTACACCATGAAGAAGACAAATGATTAAACAGAAAGAGAGGACCAACTGAACCATCTTGTGGTCAGTCTATATCACATTGAGAAACAAAGTCAAGACTTGAGAATCAAAACAATCAAAAGTTTCTTCAAGACCATGAATGATCAACAACATTCCATTAGAAAATAAAACACTAATCTATGTTATCATTAAGCCATAAAATATGTCTTTAAAGTTTACAAGCATCACAAAAACTTTCAAGAAACATAGTACTATCCAAAATATGTCTTTAAAGTTTATTTCTAATGATTATGATGATGTTGATGTTGATGTCTATAATTTATTTCACTTACTGATGCTTGCCTAGATTGAATTTTAAATTGCCAGGTTGGAGAACGCTTTCAAAGTTTAGGGTATGTTCCACATGATACTCTTAGTTACAGCTCAAATGTAACTCAACATATTTTTGATGTTGGGAAACCCACTGCAGAAACTCATCCGTAGGTGAAATTTAATGCTGTGAATCTTGGCATTGTTAATGTTATTACTTTTCCTCACATTTCATATTTGTGAAAATGTTTCTTGGCACTATCTTCTTTTTCAATTCCTATATTTGCAGCTTTTTAGATCATTACCTTAAGCATTACATGTCTTTGTTCAAAGTTTATTCTAACACTATATTATATCTTATTCTTATTACAATGTTCTTTTTTGTGGGGTGGGAGGTCAATCTTCATTATCTTCATTGTGGGGGACAGTGAAGATTTCTCTGACAAATAGTAGGTCTTCTTTAGTATCTTATAATAACATGCTAAACTAATAAAGGTTTATGGGCATTTAATCTACAATTACTAATAGATTAAGCATATTATTACTATGCTTAATTTTCCATTTAAATGCATTTAACACAAAAAACAAATTTACAAAACTAAACCAATGGCATGTTTACAACAAAGATGTGTTGAGGAGTTTGCTCCTTGTTTAATGTTAACTGTTCCTACACAATCCACTCATACAATAGTGAAATGCTATGTGGAAGGGATGGTTGATAGTGTCCCTTGAGGGAAGGGGGATTGTGAAAGACTTGTTATCATTGTATTGTGTATTTCCAATATGTTTGGATGCAGGGCAGACTTGGAGAATGAAGGATCATTCACTGATTGCATGATAACCTGGTTTTGAAGGGTCACTGGTTGAGGGGACAGTCAAGGTCTAGATGATTGGGCCATTGGAGGACCCTATTTCTTTGTATTAATTTCTATTCAAATTGGATGCATGGATTTCTTATGAATTATCATCTACTATGTATCCTGCAACTGCATTTGTAAATCTGCATATACTTCTCTAGGGTTGTAAGCCACTTAGAGATCAAAATAGAGAAACTAAATTAGAATCATTTTTTGTCCTATTTCCTTTTAACAAAGTCTCAACTATCAATGATACAATACATTTGATGCCCTAAGCTATCAATACAAATGATGCCTAGCTAGAAACTCATGGGCTGTCCATTTGATAACCACAGTCAACATTTCAAAAAAATGGATATCCTTGAGCACAAGCACCAATAACATCAAATAATGGAGTTAAAGCATCGGCTAGGGCACGACACCAGTAGAATGTGGTCATTTAAGTGACAAAAATATACAATAGCATCATTAAACATATATGCCAATAATATCAACAAACGTGAATCCAAACATTTGAAAACTAATGGCATGTTTACAACAAAGGTCTAATAGAACTCCCAACAATTCTTAAACATACTTTATCTGATATGATGAATTCTTAAACAATTAAGGTTGGAGTAGACATAGTTATCACACTTTTTTTTTGTGTGATACAAGGAAAATTTGGCTAGGTCAAATCTTCCTTCGTGCTAGCAGTCTACAAAATTAGACCTTTATTAACAATTGATCATATCAGATAACTAGTATGTTTAAGAATTGTTGCGACTGGTCCTTTGGGGTGTATTAAAGAAAATATATAGAATTTTCAGCATATTATTATCATTCTATTTCTTTGTTGTAAACATGCCATTGGTTCAGTTTTGTAACTTCACTGTTGTATGAGTGGATTGTGCATGAACAGTTAACATTAAACAAGGAGCAAACTCCTCAACACATCTTGGAAACTCCATTCACTTCTACCAAGAATAAAGAATTTAATCCATTCAACATTACATGTAATCATTAGATAGTTACATTTTTTTACTGTGTAGAGGAACAATCACGACCAAAACTACTTTCACCCTTGCACAAGCTATTCCAAACTTCAATTAAAATGAGCAATATGCTATATCAAATCATTCATATTCATAGTAACCATTCAAAGGATCATTTTTTCAATGAACCCTCTGACTACACCCCTGCGACAGAGAAAGGAAACCTCAAAATAGAGAAAGGAAACTTAGTAAAACCAGTCTATGCTTCTATTTGTGAGGGTACAGTCATTATAAGTGCCTCTCAAACCTCTCCAAACATGTAAGATTGTCTTTAAATACTTTATTGATCTCTTCTAAACATTAACCAAATAACACCTACATTTGAATCCACACACAATAACCCCAAAATGAAGGGTTTTGTATCCTTTAATGAATCTCAGTCACTGGTAATGCATGGACAGTCAAACCAGTAGTCTCCAAAGCATTCAATAAGTGACTGGATTGTATTTAATACATGCCAAGGGACCAGTTGTATGAAATTGTCAATCACATAGCATTTCACTGTTGTATGAGTGGATTGTGTAGGAACAGTTAACATTAAACAAGGAGCAAACTCCTCAACACATCTTGGAAACCATTGAATTCAATAATAAATGAAACCTAACACCAACATTATTCCTTTCATTCACTTCTACCAAGAATAAAGTATTTAATCCATTCAACATTACATATAATCATTAGACAGTTACATTTCATGACTGTGTACTAGAGGAACAGTCACGACAAAAATGATCGAAACATTTGAAAATAATGAATCGGTATCCTTGAGCACAAGCACCAATAACATCAAATAATGGAGATAAAGCACGAGCTAGGGCATGACACCAGTAGAATGCGGTCATTTCAGAGAGCATTCATGATCAAATAAAATGCAACGCATTTGAAATTTACGGTTGAATATGATGCCAGAGGCTCGAAAGATGAAGAAATCGCATACGAAGAACATGCCATTGGTTCAGTTTTGTAAATTTGTTTTTTGTGTAATTAGTAATTGGTAGATTAAATGCAGATAACACCTTTATCAGTTTAATTAGCATGTTATTATCATATCAGATAAAGTATGTTTAAGAATTGTTGGGACTGGTCCTTTTGCATGTAATATAATTTTCAGCATATTATTATCAATCTATTTCTTTGTTCTAAACATGCCATTGGTTCAGTTTTGTAGATTTGTTTTTTGTGTTAAATGCATTTTTCGTGAGGAGGGGTCTTGTTCTGAGGAGATTGATGAAGATTGTGCACCTCAAAAACCAATTCATAAGGTACCAATCCATTTTTCCTATTCGCTTATATTTTTGGTTTGGTAAATCTCCTTATAAGTTTCATGTCCTTTCTTTTGATTACTATGGATGCGATATATATCTTACATTTAACATTCAACTTCTTTACATTTTAGAACATGTAGTGTTTTTTTTGAGGATTTTACCAAATCAACTTTTAACATAAACCAAAAACACCAAACTGATATCTTGCCCTTGCAACGTGACAAAACATTTGCATTTCACCAATAACTACAAGCAATTGAACGATAAATCCACATACCTGTATCTTTGTAAAATACCTAGAACATCAAAAAGATGGCTAAGTGGCTGCCGCCATGATTTTTATTTACTAAATATGGGAAAAAAAATACACCAAAAAGAATCGAATAGAAAACATGATTGGTCCTTTCAGAGAGCATTTATGATCAAATAAAATGCAATGCCTTCTCTTGCTCTCGATCAGCTTTCACCCACTCATTTTCTCCCACTCCTTTTCTCTACAATCAAAATAAAAATGATTTGGCTGTTTCAAAATAGTGAATTGATATCCTTGAGCACAAGCACCAATAACATCAACTATTTTGATTTGTGGGTACCCTAATGTTGGCAAGAGTTCTTTTATTAATAAGATTACTCTGCAAGCTTGAAGAAGCAATATATTTTGGCAAATGAAGAGTGGAAAGATGATGATGTTCTTGAGATCATGGATGGACACAATGTTACAGACAGAATGGGAAGACATCTTTCGAGCCTGGCCCTGGATCCTTCGATAATTGGGGTAGCATCCAGACCCAGGCTAAAAAGATGTCTTCCTTTTTGTTGTGGAATATAGGCTCTGTGTTGGAAACAATTGTCTGAAGGAAATTGCTACTCAAATTATGTATTGTCTTTGATGTCACACAATGTCATAGTCCACAGCAATCAGTTCCTACCGAGCTCAGTCGGTCTGCCAGACAGGAAGATTAGTACTTACCGAGTCCACTCGGTTATCAAAGAAAATCAGTGTCTACCGAGTCCACTCGATTATCAAAGAAAATTTAGCATTTACCGAGTTCAGTCGGTCGTCAAAGAAAATTTAGCATTTACCGAGTTCAATCTTTCGTCAAAGAAAATTTAGTGTTTACCGAGTTTAGTCGGTCGTCAAAGGAAATTCAGTGTTTACCGAGTTCAGTCAATTATCGAAGGTAAAGGATTGTCGGTGTTTACCGAGTTCCCTCGATCTCCGAAAGATTGTAGAAAGTTATGGTCACCGAGCACTGTCGGCCCTTGAAGGATTTTTGCAAATAGAGTTTGCTTAATTCAGCCGACTTTTATACTAAATAATGTCGATTTGACAAATCTAAAATCATATAAATAAAAGGTCAAATGTGAAAAATAAACAAGAAATACAGCAGAAGATTTACAGAAAAAAGACAGGAAAGGTGTGTGCGAATTTGTGAAGGATGTTCAGATATCCTTAAGGTGCAGCAAAGATTTATTCAATCAAGAAGGATCACACATATGCAGAACAAAGATCTGTAATCAGCAAGGCAGTTGCATTATTATACAGGTCATTTTTCATTGTTACCTTCTTATCATTGTAACAGTGAATTCTAAATCTCTTAACCGAGTTGGCTTAACAACCATATTGTAAATCCTCTAACAAGGTGACAATTCCATTGAATTATTTTCAAGACCTCTTACCAAGCCACTCCTAGCAGGGTGTTTAAATCCTCTAACAAGGTCACACCTAACAGTGTGTTTTGTAACCTTTTACCGGGTTGGCTTCTAACCGGGCATCACTTCAGAAAAGTGAAAATCAGTATCTAGATACATTGGTGGTTTTTCCCATATTGGGTTTCCACGTTAAATCTTGTGTCTCTTGTGTTCTTAATTGCTATCTTAATCATACACCAGTGCTGATGAATATCTAAAAGATAATTTTGTTAAATACTTTCTGCATCTTCAAAGTTACTGCAATCTATTTACCGAGTGCTAAAATAGATAACATTGTTAAGATATCCTAAGGGATCTGGAAAGAATTAATTGTGAAGTAATTTATGGTTGACTGATTCACCCCCCCCCCCCTCTCAGTCACTTCATCCATATTCCATCACTCTGTTGCTGCAACAACGACAGACTGCGATGTACATATCACAACAGCTGAGAAACATAAATGTAGGCATCATGGTCACAATTTTTTGGAGACACAACATAATTGAGTGCTATTCCCAGATGATGCAAAGCAACCACTACTTTGCATCATCTCAAAAAACCACTCAATTATGTTGTGTCTCCAAAAAATTGTGACCATGATGCCTACATTTATGTTTCTTAGCTGTTGTGTCCCAGGACCCCTTATGACCCTTTACGATCCCTAAGAATACATCTTAGAGGTCTTAAAATGTCGTAAAGGGTCATAAGAGGCTCCTAGGAGGGGCTAGGTGAGCTTCCACCTTCATGTGGTTGGCCCTATTAAGGAGAGAATGTTAAACTATTCTTGAAACAAAGAGAAGCTCAATAATTTAAGGTCTCACTCCATGAAGATGCTAAAAAAATGACGAGAATCAATGATGGAGAGTTTTTAGATTATGAGAAGACGTATATGGAGTGGAGGCCAGATTGAGTACCAGTGCAGAGATGATGATTCAATAACCTACATCTATAAACCCTTCACAATTATCCCTTCTTTGGCCTCCACTCATTCCTCTTCTCAAAAATGGTTATCTAGAAACTTTGGATAGTGTTTTCTCATCCATGCACGAAATGTGCTAGTGATCGTATAAAATTACTTTAGGCCTCCAGTATTGATGAGATGTACAAGTGTAAAATGTTTTTGTGAGACTGTGATCAATTTTTTTAGTGTACATAAATTCAAGGCAATGATTATTCTCGACGATCGACAGGTAGCTAGGACTAAAGATAACACAGCTCAAGAGACCATCATAGGTTGTCTCTTTCTTTGGTCTATATTATTGATAGAATTTTTTACCTTTCATTAGCTCATCCAATCTGGGGATTTGAAATAATTTAATAGAACATTTTCATGACAATGTATATTATTTAAGTTGACATTGTATGAATTTATCTACTTCGCGCACTTGTATACTATGAAGATGGTGATAAAGAAGCATCTCCTCCCATGGCAATGCTTCTTTATCACCATCCTCATAGTCTACAAGTGTGCGAAGTAGATAAATTCATGCAACGTCAACTTAAATAATATACATTGTCATGAAAATATTCTATTAAATTCTTTCAAATCCCCAGATTTGATGAGCTAATGAAAGGTAAAACATTCTGTCAATAATATAGACCGAAGAAAGAGACAACCTATGATGGTCTCTTGAGCTATGTTAAACTTTAATGTACCTATCCATTAGTTTTTTAATCACAATTTATAATCCATTCCGATGGAAGCGCTATGCATTCAATAGATAAAATCTTAGAAAAACATAAGTTACGACATTTCATGCGATAGTAATGCTATACATTCGACAAGGAAACCTGTCGGAGAATCCTGCACAACTGTCGCTCTTCTAAAAGTTTAAGTGTCATAAATAGAACATTTTTTACAGACCTTTCGACAAAACATTCGACAGTGAGGCCATATCACCAACAGGTAGATCTATCGAAAGTTGATGCAAACTATCGCTATTCCAACAGTTCTAATGTCGGAAAGAATATGTTTTCGATAGTTAGTTCGGACAGAGATTGTATATTTCTGATAGGTCGTGTTATCAGAATTCTGATGGATGAACCGCAGGAAATGCCATAATGAAGTTTTCATGTGCAAGTTTTTGACGTGACATGCTGTCGATAAACTGATAGATATGTCTTCTGTCACAATCTTCTACACAAAAATGGTGATGGACTCAGGTGTCAAAATTATGACAAATGAGTGTTGCAAATCTAACAAATGGTCATCGAAATTTGGTCCCAAATGTAGTAGTGAGTTATGGATTGTTGCTTAGTGATAAACTTTGTGTGGGGTTAAATAGAAAATCAGTGATAGTTGGTAGCATTTTATATATTTGAAGAAACTTTGTGTTCTTTGGTCTATTTAGATATTAAAGATTTTCACCTTTCAAAACTTTCTGGTTAAAAGTTCCCCTCCTTATTTTCTTTCTAGTTAAAAGCATACAAGTTTTCAGTTTTCATTATTTTCAATTATAAGAAGGTAGTTGTACTTTCCAAAATAAGAAGAGAGTCGGTGTAGAAAATCACCACACCTGACTCAACTATTGGTCCATATTGCACTTGTTCGACACATTATATTGGAGAGTTAAGTGGTAAAAATCTAAAGCTAACATCTAGGATTGAGACTTTTTATTGTGGTTTGATCTTGGCCATTTTCGCTAAAGTTACAAGGTGTTTTCAAGAAGATCTAATTGTCAATTCCAAGAGGTAGTTGGTCATCTAAAATAATTTGAGTCAAATTTAATCTCGTCATTGCATTCAGAAGGCTTAAAAGCACTAGAAGCACCTACCAAATTGTCCATTTTGACACTGTTTTTCCTTTTCAAGTAGGTTGGACACATCAATGCCCAGAGGTCAATCTGTCTAGGGCTTAATTCACCCCTCTCTTTGTTCACTGGGCTCCATATAGGTGATTTTTTCCATGAAGTATATGTTTGATATAGTGACTCTAATTTTCACAATCCATATATCGTTAGGAAGCTAGTTTTACTAACTCCATTGTGGTGTAGGTCAATCCACCCGATATATTGTTTATCATCATTTTTTGCAACTTTAATATAACCATTCTATTTGGACTCCCAAGTGCATACACTTTTTTCCATGATCTCTAATTTTCCAAATTCTTGCAATGTTGAAAAGGTATTGAGAAATTATATCTTTTAGTTTGTGAACTTTGTCAGATTTAGAACCAGATACTTTCTATTACATTTTTGTATTTTATGGTATTTACTTGATAAATCAGACATCCTAACACTTGAAGAAGTACAATTTGTGGTGAGGCTCCATTTTTAGTTTCATATGATATTTGGTGGTTTATATATTCATGTGATAGTTCTATCTTTGAGATTTTGAAGAATTGTCATAGTCTACAATGGGGTTTTTTATTTCATCATTCTCTAATAATCTTGAAGAGGGGAACCTATAAACAATTGAGAGATAGTATTATAACCCATCTAGACGGATTATTTTTTGCATATTTTTATGATATTGTTCCTTTAATTGGTACACCTAGTAATTGATTTACTTGAAGTTGAAAAAGGGGCCATGTCTTAGGAGTCACTGCTATGCATGTAGATGATGACATTTTGGAGTCTATGTTGCAATCAAGTTTCCTCATGCTCTTTGGAATAAAATTTAGAGTTATGTGGAGATCTTGATATTCAACCATTTGCAGATGATCCTATTTCAGATTGCACTATGCTTCTTCATCCCTTAGAGAAGATACCTTATGATTATGATGTTAAATTGGCAATTTTGATACTTTGGAGTATTTTGACACTTCAAATTAGGTTTCTTTAGAGGTTCCTATTTCTTCTTTGGAGATAGTTGATCAACCTTCACTTTCATTGACTCCTTATCCAAAGTCATTTGAGACTTCCCTTATTCCCAATTAGTAGGATCATCATTGACTTTCAAATTTGGTTACAGGAAACACTTGTAGTTTTTTAGAGTTTTCTTTTGAGGATGGCTTCATTTCAAGTATTTTAGCCTTGGTTCATCATTCTTCTACAAAATTTGAGGACTCATTTGAAGAGTTATCTATCCTCTATGAAAATCATTATTGTGCTCCTATTTTCATATTATATTTATTTTTGGAACTTATTCTACATTAGTTTCAACATAGTTCTAGTTTGTCACCTTATTACTTGATTAGGTATGCACCCAATTAGATAGTGGCATCATCCTTGAGCACTTGGATAAGGAGACAAATGAGAAATTTTGATAGACACCATCATCATTCTTTATGCTTCTATCTTTTTTAGTATATCTTGAATGGGAAACATTACTACATTTATACATGGTTTTGTTTCTTCCTAAGGGGATATAAGTGGTTTGTAAGGATTATATTAGGTTTTTCCTTCAAACAATTATAATTCTTGTAGGAGATTATTCATTATGGAGGGCTACATAGTCTCTCTCCTTCCCTCCTATGAGGAGTATCTTCATGATGGATGCAATTCTTGGGGATATTGATGTTGAGACCTCCATACATCGCCTAATGTGCCATTTGTACATGATTTGCATATCTCTTTTTAGAGGACTTTCTTCCCACAAGTTTTTCTCCTTTTTCTTTGAGAGAGAGAGATTAGTTGCATGAGGTTATATGTGCATGGGTATCTAACATGGGCTATTTTTTAGGACTCATTTCATATTAGTTTTGCATCATTTGCATAATAATTTTATTACCTAAGTTACAGTTTGGAGGGTGTTGGTGTAAACATCATTACATGTAAACATATTTTATGCATTAATCTTACTTAGGCTTAGTTGGCATATGTTGGTTTTCATAAGTTACTTTTGTAACTTATCATATAATATTTATCATAGGATCAAGTTACTTATCCTAGGTGGTATTCTAGAAGATAGATGGTAGCTCATTATTTAATATTTATTTTAGGCATTTATTATATTGTATCATTCATTTAATATTTATAGCAAGGGTAGTTGTAACTACCTCATCACATTGCCCATATAAGGGAGGCTCGTTTGTACATTGTGTCATATCAATTCATATCAACTAAAGAACCTTTAATATCATTTTGATCACATGTGCTTGCAAGATCTTGTTGTAGCATTCTCTTGTGGTTAGAAACTTCCTTGGCTAATCCTTTTGAGGTTTCCAACTTCATGATGAGATCTTTATTATTCCAACAATAATTTGCAAAATTAGTAATCTTATATATTTTGGAGGAAAACGAGCATTGGGCTATAGTTTAATTTTCTATGAAAGAAAATATAGTTTTCTAAGTAAAATAAAAAAACACTATTTAACAATGTTCTAAGTCTTAAATGATCAATTGAGAACATAATGAATTTAATAAAACTACCTTTGTATTTTCAAACTTTTCATCATCGAAATTTATTAAATAAATCATGTTTTTATTCTTGTTCCTAGGTTATTTTCAAATGTTAACTTGTCAAGCTTTTCATGCACCAACTAGGAATCAAACCTAAGACCTTCAATTTGTATCTAAGCTATTGGATCCTATAGGACCAACAAATTGTTGGCTTGAGTTTGGCCTATTACCAACACCTTCTTTAAGCCATGTTAGGTTTCTAGGGCTCCTAGCCTAGCATGGCTTTAATACCATGTTGAACTTTTCATGGACAAGTGAGGATTCAAACTTAGGACCTTCTATTTTTTCTTGGAGTGTTGTACCAACTTAGCTACTAGGACCCATAAAACTAGCCCACCTTTGGCCTAGGTTTGACTTATTGCTAATATAATTGCCATGATTTTTCTATAATGTGGAGTGAATTATCTTTATGGAAATGAGTATAAGTATTTTTCTTTCACAAGCATGTTATAAATAAACATTTTTCCTTTTTCCTTATTCATTTTTTTATAGATTTTAGTTCTTCTATTCATGTTGCTTAAATAACCTATTTGTCAATTTCACAAGGTGAGACACTAAGGCACATGTCAATTCAAGACAAATACTTCATTGTTAAAAGGGGGCAGAGAGTAACAAGTAAAATATAGTTATTCTAAAGGATCTACTATATTTGTATCTTTAGCATGAAATGATTAAAATTTAATGTTAGATGCACTTTTGGTAAGTCTTATCATATTTTACATTACAAAGAATGTGAGTAAACTTAACTAGAGGAAACATAACATAGTTTTGTTTATATTTGGAGTTGTGATATAAAATGATAGATGATCTCATTCAATTATATATTTTCATTGGAATGAAAAGCACATTAAATGTTGGTGCTTAATTCATGTGCTTCTCACTTATGTTGGAACTAAGTAATTGGTTAAATATCACCATTTCTTGAAATTTTTTAGTTTCTTGTTTTATGCGAGGGGTGTGTAAGAATATATAATCACTTGATACACATGTGTGTCACTATCCTTCATTTTTTGTGTTGTTGCAGTTAGTTTGGTATGCTTCACTATTATTTAGATATTAATTTTTCACAATCCATAATTGATGTTGAATTTATTTTTAGTTTAGATCCTATACATTTTTTAGCATCAACATTTGAGATCACATCACGTGATCCATCATCGGGACGATAGAAAACACATGGAGAAAAACATAGACAATTACAAATCTAAGGGAAAAATAAAGAGTTGGCACAAGGTGGTAGGAACATGTTGCACATACAACAAGGAGAGGCACACAAGGAGCCAAGATAATCAAAAAATAAAAAGAAATAAAGAAAACTAAATGAACAAAAAAACATAAAGATCAAAAAAAAAGAAAAAAAAAATCTAAAAAATTGAAACTAAAATTCAAAGCCAAATTAAAACTAATGGAAGGTCAATTAGAAAGAAAAAGAAAGAAATAAAACAATAACATAAATATAATAGTATAAATATAATCTAAAAAAAATTAAAGCACAAATAACAAACAACAAAATTTGTCAAATATTAATAAAACAAAGAACAAAACATCAAAATATGTCAAATATTAATAAAACAAAGAAATTTATCAAATATTAATAAAATACTCAAAAGAATAAACAAAGGAAGAAAATACTAGAAAAAAAATAAATAGAAAGGATTTGTTGGTTCTTATGAATATTTTATTAATATTTGACAAATTTTGTTATTTGTTGTTATTTTTTTTTTTTAATTATATTTATACTATTGTATTTATGCTTTTGTTTATTTCCTTCTTTCTTTTTCATTTTAGTTGACCTTCCCTTTCATTTGGTTTTGAAGTTTAGTTTCAATTTTGTGGGGGCAGTTTATCTTTTTTGTTTTGTTTTTATCTTTTTGCTTATCTTTTTTTTTTTTTAATTTGTTTAGTCTTCTTTCTTTTTTAATTTGTTGATTATCTTGGCTATTTGTGCATGTCTTTCTATTGTATGTGCAACACCTTCTTACCACTTTGTGCCAACTCTTTATTTTCCCCTTAGATTTGCAACTATCTATCTTTTCTCTTCATGAACTTTCTATCATCTTGATGATGGATCATAGAGTGTGGTCTAACATGTTGATGCAAAAAAATACACACAATCTAAACTGGAAACACTTCAACATGTTTCACTATTTCTACTTGTGCCCTCAAGGTGAGCCGAATCATTTGGTTATGTCTTCAACTAGTGCTTGTTTGTATTGTTGTCATGAGAGATGGAAATAATTGTGCAAGTGAAATGATACACCATTGTGTTGCAACTCGTACATATATCTTAAATACATCTATCTAAAACTAGTGAGGGATATCGATGTTGAATTAATTCATTTTACTTTAGAACTATGTAAATTTCATTTTGAATTATGACTAAAATATTGGTTTTCAAGGGGTCTCAAAACATTATGTGATGAATGTCAAACAAAGAAGATGTCATGAGTAGAATGCCTAGGGATTGAAAACACACAACACACTACAATTCTAAAAAGGGGAAAGAACAACAAAAGATCAACAGACTCAAGGTAGCTTGAAGCCAAATCACTCCAAAGAGTTATGAACACTACCAACAAACTTACTCATAGAAACATATATACTTATCCTTCCTCTTTGATATCCTTTTATTAAAATCAACCCAAATTTTAGAAGAATCCATGGGGCATCTAAGAAGGCTCCCATACATTGTCATTTTTATTTAATCCCTACTAGAAGGTGTGTTAGATAAGTGTTGGATCTTACTAGTAAGGTTCACTTTTTTTTCAACTTAAAGCATATCAAGCTAATCCTTGCGAATTTGATCCTCACAAGCCACCTTTGAAACCCACTCAGCCATATGTCATGAGGGCTTTGGCAAAGGGTTGTTAATTACACAAGGTGTGTCCATAGAAACATTATCTAGCAATAACTCCACCACATTCTAAGGTTGACCCAACATCTTGAGATTTATTTCCTTCCAAGTAAATTGCGACCGTCTATTGTTCAAACATCCAAAAGTAGAGTGACAACAATTTTGACACAATATTGTGGATTCTTCATAAACAATATGCTTAATTCAAGGGATGCCATAATTAAGGAAGCTCGCCCCATTTGCATATACACAAAATCTAGCTAACATCAACTTTCTAATAGTAATCATTAAATCAAAGCTATGAATTGCCCAATAGAGGAAGGTATGCCCTTCAAGAGGTCAACCTCTCAATATTCTATTGGCAAGCCTAGAAGCCTCACCCAAATAGAACTTTGTTGATGCATACCTTCTTAGGATTGAAGTCAAAGTCCACTTTTTAAAGAAAACCACAAATTAACCCAAAACCCACGAACCCCCTAATAGAGTTTGAAACATAATTCTCATGATTCCAGAAAAAAGAAAAAAAAACTACTCCCCATAGCCACAACAATCCATTTTCACATGGCTCATTCCCTAAAAGCATTGATGTCTCACATTTGTGCTAACTAGGAAGACACCTTGCAATTTGATTATTTAAGTAACTTGTTTGAGGAGGCAAGGCTGGACAACCCTCAAACCTCATCATCAAAATTCAAAAGAGTAAGAAAACACAAACACTCTAATTACTCTTGTTTGTGTTTAGGGCTCATTTGTTTGTTGGAATTAAACTGGAATTGGGGTTGTCAAATTCCAAAATTGACATTTTCGATGTTTGTGTTCAAAACATGAAACTAGAATAGGGATTTGTTAATTCCCATTTACCCCCAAAACCAACATTTGAATCTTTCATCTAAATAGGTGGAATTGGAAAATCAATTCCATTTCCATTTAAATGGAAATTGGGCGTAAAGAAAAATTTATAATATTTTGAAATCTATATGCAAACAACATTTTCCATCTTCTCATTATGAATTCTAGGTGAATTTTAGGTGAACCAAATGATTCCACCATATTCCAAAAACTATTTTCCAGATTTAAAACTTCCAAAATTGTCAAATACTAGAATTTGACAATTCCAACATTATTTAATTCCAGCAACCAACGAGACTCTTAGTTAAACTGTCTTTTGGCCCATGTGGTAGAAAAGTCATCATATAAAGTATTATGTCAATGTGTGGTGCAATATTTGGTTTAAGAATAGAGGAAATCTATGTTTCCCCTCCTAAATTTTTCATTGCAACCTGATGTGTCATCGTGCAAAACTATTGGTAGCCGGAATTAGGAAATGATGGATTTGATCAAATGCTGGAAAGGGTCAAATCATGGATTTGATAATCCGGTTTTTCATTTCTGAATTATTTTTAGACCGTTTGGTTCCACTTTTTGAACCTAGAATTGGAATTTGAGTATGATTTTTTTTTTTTTTTTTGAATTGTTTTAATGTTTTTGAATTTAATAATTTATCTTTATAAATAGAATTGAATTTAAAATAGAATCACTAACCATTTTAGGCAGCCAAAGTTGGTGGCAGACAACCAAGTTACAATCACTGCAACCAAAATTCGACAAGAAATTTAGAAAATAAATTCGAGAAAAAATTCAAAAAAATAAAAAAAAAATTGAAAAAAAATTAGACAAAAAAATTTGTCAAAAAAATTCGACAAAAATTTTAATTTTTTTCGAATATAAATTCGAATAAACAACAAAGTTACAAACCACCCAGACAAATAAAAAATAATTTAAATCCCCCCCACACAAATAAAAAATTACAAAATTAAGTGTAGACATGAAAAATTTAAAAGTTTGCTTTCCCTCCATTCAAATTTCAATTCCACATTTTTAAATGGAAGATGTTAATGCTCATTTTGAACCAAAATGAGTATTAACACATTCCTATTCCATTTTCATATTGCACTACCAAACTGAGGATTCGACAAATTGAGTAATAACAAATGCCAATTCCAGGCAAATGCTGAAAATGGTCCACTACCAAACGGACAGATAACAAACAAATATGCAGAGAAATGAAAAATTGATGGGAAACGCACTCCAAGACAAAATGTGTAACCAAGGAGAGCAATTATTCTAAATCAAGTCCTGATATGTGCAATGTGACATCATGGATTTCTTTTAAGTCACTCCTCTCTATAGCTCCAAAATAGATAACACCTAGTCCAATAATATTATTATTCTCTTATCAAGGAGTATTAATTCTAATTGTCTTTGATCAACTCACTATTTAACTCATATTTTTCTGCCCAATTCAAAGAAGATAAAATAAGAAAAAAATTAGCATTTATACTAAATGTAAAGTGATTTCAAAATATACTCGTACCTTTTTTTTTCTTGCCGGTAGAAGGTAAAAAGTAGAAAAAATGACAATATTAATTAATGAACAACAGCAAGACTAGTTATTTTCTGGACTATATCCAGCTTCAAATCCTCCAGCAACAAAATATACAGAAGAGTTGTTATTTTCTGGGGCTCGCATGAAAAACCCAGTTGTGTATTGACCAAGAAAATATGGGAATTGAAAAAGGAAGATTTCATACCACTGCCTGTATGAGATTTGAACATAAAAACAGAAAAAATGTCTTCTCTGAATTACAATCTGCATTACATCAAACTTTGTGAAAATTTATTTGCTGTTTATACTTCTCAGAAGTAATTAGGAATAAAAGTAGACTTGATTCCCTTCAGTGATTTTGACGTTATTGAAAAATTCTTTATCATTTTATCATGCATTTATTGTTTCTTTGGGAACCCCTACTCATGACCTTGAATGGTCTTCTTAGCACTCATGACTAAGCGGTGAGATTGTAACTTGCACAGTGAACCATTGGATGCTGTTAATTAACACTGCTAGCACTTGCAGTTGAATACCAGGATTAAATTTCCGAGAAGATCACCCAACCCAATAAGTATTACTCTGGCTCAAATACACTTAACCATAGAGTTCCCCAAGAAGCAAGCCCATTTAGTTTGCCACTCCATTTGTGAAACCTTTTGCCCTAGGAACCATTCATTGTGGAGAGCTCATTCACTTTTATCCTCGTAAATCCATTATTGTTATTTTTTAAGTTATAAAAATAGAGTTTCTTGGTTTCAAACTCATTGCCTCTGAATCAATTATTACAGATCCCCTGTCAATGAAACAGATGCATAGATGTTATTTTGAAATTGTCCGACATGTTAAGTTTGTATCAGCGTACTAACCTTCTATATCAAAAGAACAAAGCCTCACAGAAATCGCATTTCAAAAATGCTAATCTTTATCTCATTTAGAACAGCAACATTGCTAAACTTCTGTTATTTGAAATTGTACATTTTGAAAATGATTTTAAGAATTGTCTACACAGACCAAAACCATTTCTCCCTATGAAATATGCTCACTTTCATTCATGATATCCAAGACCAAAGTGAATACACCTTCCACTCAATATATTTGTAGCATAATCAATTCGCAAGGGTCCAAATGAAGAGTCGACTCGAATGCCTACACCATACCCAAAACCAATTCCTGGTTTTCTACGTGCAGCAGCAGGATCCCCTGGACATCAAAAGATAAGTTCATGTTAGTAATTGGTTATTAATTTAAATGAAGTTCAAATAAAACAATTCAAAATTGGATTTTGAAAATAAAACTCAAAGCCAACCCACCATGGACTCTTATTCCAGAACCCATGTCTGTTCCAAAATCTGCAAATATGACACCCTGTAACAATCTAGTCTGCACAAAACAGAAGTTAAGCATTGCAGGTGCAGCCATAACGAACTGTCAGAATGTGATATTTCAAATTTTCAAGTGTACCACCTTAGGACTGAGTTGTATTTTGATGCAACAGAAACACCTCACTATCCAAAAAGCAAGTTCCCATGGTAGAAACAACACGAGTTGACAACTGGTTTACAAAACCTCTTCCCAGAGATAGCCTCCAGTTTAATGCATATTTGTGACATAACTAAGCTAACAATACCATGCATATCTTATTTATGCATAGTTTCAAAGATGTAGCATAAGTGAGGTGCCATGAATGAGCTTCATTATCTTTCTTTCAATTTCTATACTTTAAATCTACACATCAACTATTTTTAATTTTTAATTATTTTAAAATGCAAAGAATTTATGATCTACTTTTCAACCATTTTTCTTTTTAAACACACACACACATTTTGTAGAGGTGACATGTTAAAATACAATTAAAGTTTCTGTCACCACCTTGAAAAATAAAATGAGAAATCCCCCACAGAAAAGCTTTCCGTCTTACAATTGCAGAATCAAAGCAATCTAAAAAATGCTCCTAAGATTTTTCAGCATGTTCATGATTTCAAAACTTGCAACATGGTACATCAGCATAAGATTTGTGATGCAAACTGTGGTTTCTGATAAGATGGCCTTAATAATTACCTTTTGAAACTTCAAAGATATCAGATATGCTTGTAACAATGACAACAATTTTACATCAAGGTATATGATATCATTGTTAAAAAACTTAAAACCATGACAGCTTGACCAGCAGCTCATTTCAACATATACCATGACAATCATAATTGATCAAGTCTGTTAAAAGCTATGTTACCCTGAGTTTTCGGGACGGGGGGACGGGAGGACGTGGAAACAGGTTTCTGGGATGGGTTTTTTTTGGCCGGGGCAAGGGATGGCTATAGATAGATAGATATCTGAATTTTTAGATATATTCATGAATTTCAGAATTACATAACATTGTAACATTCATCATAGTAACATAATTAAAATTATCAATTTCATTCATCAAATCATCATAGAACATAGCATCAAATCGAATCATTATAGAATACTAAAGCCTAAGAATAGGAACATAGGATGACATCAAATGAATCAAATGAGAGAATGAAAAGTATCATAGATTCATATCATAATCATATATCAAAATGCGCAAAGGCTGCAATTTTCAAGGTTCAAATTTCAACAAAATGAAAAGTTAAAGACTTAAACTTTAAACTATTAAAGCATCAACTATCAATGATCATATAATCATTCCATCAATGTATCAACTATCAAACCCTACAAACCATGAATCCAAACCGGCTTCAGCTGCGTGCGTTTGTCCGTCGGCAAGAAGGAAGAAATGAATTAAAAAAATAAAATGCAAACATTATAACATATGATATGTTACAACTAACATATCATATGTTATTTTATTATTTTATTAACCTCTGTTGCACTTGGGACCCACGAATGGGCAAAAAGATTGCAATTTATTAATAATTTTTTGTTTAATGTTGTTCGCCATCGGAAACCTCAATCCATCCCTGGGACGGTCAGGAGACAGCTAAGTAGTCCTCGGGACAGTTAACGACCATAGGAAACACGTTGACAGTTTCCGAAATTTCCAGGATGGGTTTCTGACCTTGTCGGGGGTGGCTTGGAAATGTCCCCGGCCGTCCCCCTATCCCCGAAACCATCCTTGTTTCCGAAACCTGGGGTTGAGGGCCGTAAACACGTCCCCGGGTAACAGGGGTTAAAAAAAACATTCAGTTTGGTTGCTTTGTTGTTATAAGGTGATATCAATTTGTAAGTTTGCAGCAGATTTGGCATACTCTGAGGTCATTATTCCTAATATCATTGATAATATTGTTTTGATGTTGAAGAATTAGTGGATTGTTACTGGCAGCAGACTGGCAAATAGCGTTACAGGCTGCAATGTCATTAATATATATTAATTAATCATGTTAATGTTTTAGACCAGGAATGGAAATAAGCAGCAAAATATCAGAAAAGAAAACAATAAGACACATAAAGACAACAATTTATCCTGGGAAAACCCTCCAACTTGAGGGGAAAAACCCATCCACACCAAAAATATCTCTTTTATAAAATAATAGAGGTTCAAGTACAATGCTTACAACTAAAATTACACTACTCATCACACAAAATAATCATATATATCTTGAATTGGGAGACTCTTCATATCATAACCAAAAGTCTCTTCATTTTCCAAATGCAAGTCTCTTCATATTTCCAAACGCATGTCTCTTCGCATGTTGCATGTCTTTTCATATTTCCAAGCATGTGTATATGAAAGAGCACCATGCAAGTAATCAAGATATCTCCTATAGCTACAAACATCAACAAATCATATTGCTTGTATGACTTTAGAAAGTTGTATATAAGGGGTACACTTAGTTCTTTGGAGTGTAATGCAGTCATGAAGTATCTGCATGCAAAAATTGGTTGTTGCAGGGTCAGAATTGTTGGTTTGACATGTGCTGCTCCCACTAAACCTGGTAATTGTTTGTGCTGACAGTGGATGTACCACTTTCATCCTTGTCCCAAAAACATCACGAAAGGGTCAGGTATCTTAAATATGGGTTCCTGTAAACATAATGCGATATTAACCTAAGGGGACATTTTAATCCTTTTGAGAGGATCAGGCTTAATGGCAATATTATAAAGCTCTACACAGAATCTAAAACGTTAATCAATTCTTATAATTGTTAGGCAAGCATGGATATAATCTAGATTCGATGCATACATTCTCATAAGTCTCGGAGAATAAGTATGTAAGATATGAAGCATAAGATGCAAGGAATACTTAAATACATGCAAGGCATAATGCATACGCAACATATAAGGCACGAAGCATATATGTAAGATACAAGTTCTACACAAAAAGGTGCTTATGGATTAAGCATGTTGTAAACACGTCTATGATGAAGCAAACACACAAATGCACATAGCATCAATACACAAGGTATACATGTATTAGGCATGGAACAAATCCATGAGTCGTACCAATGAATACATGTAGGCATGGTTCATATGCATGAAAATGCGTAAGACATGAAATATGCACCCTAATACACATAGGGTGTAAAGTATATGAATACACATAAGGCATGAGGCATATACATAAATACACATGACTTATAAGCATGAATAAATTTAAGTCACGAAGCATACACATGAACACACATAGTGCATTAATCATGAAGTATACACATGAAATCACTTAAGTCATCTAACGCATAAGTCGTGAAGTATACACATGAATTCACTTAAGTCATGAAGCATACACATAGCACATAAAGCATGAAGTATATATGGGAATTCACTTAAGTCATCAATCTTATAAAGCATTAAGTATACAAATGAATACAAGTATTAATCATACACGGAAATACACTTAAGGCATGAATCATAAACATGAATATATGTAAGGTATGAATTATATGCATAAATGCATGCAAGGCATGCATTGTACACATGAGTACACATAAGGCATGAATTATACATGTGAATACATGCAAGGTAATGAATCATACACAAGAATAGGCATGAAGTATACATGGCAGGCATGAAGCATAAATACACGTCAGACACATAAAGCATGAAGTAATACACTTTAATACATGTTAGACATGTAAGGCATGAAGCAATATATAAATATACATCAAACATGTAAGACATAGAGAAATACACTTAAATATGCATTAGACATGTAAAGCATGAAGCAATATATAAATACACCTCAAACATGTAAGGCATGAGACAAGACATGGAGAAATATACTTAAATACGCATTAGACATGTAAAGCATGAAGCAATATATAAATAAACCTCAAACATGTAAGGCATGAGACAATACATATAAGAACACATCACACATGTAAGGTATACATGTGAAGAGCATGCATAAAATACACAGAGTAAGCATGCTTATCTTAGACATGAAGTAGTTCAATGCACACACATATAGAAATGCATCGTTCGTCTACTCGACTATATTTGTGACTTATTTAAGAAAAAAGGCTGAATCGTTAACCCTAATTAGATGGCGATTAAGGTAGATTTGTCTCGTAGGATGGTAGGATTATGCTCTAATACCAATTGTGATGTCCCTAATTTGCCCTCGAATTTTCCGTAAATATCATGATGGCAAAAATTAGGGTTAGGGTTACATCTTACCAAGTAAAATATCTCTTCAAATAAGGTAATCCCAAATTTGAACCCTGCAATCATAACAAGTGTTACAAGACCAGGAATCAACTCGGACTCAGCAAGCTAATTTTTGACTCGGACTAGGACTTTGTGTTCGAACTTGGCAAAAACTCTACAAAGACTCAGCAAATTGAAAAACCCCAAAAAATCAAAGATTTTAACGATTCAAAACATTTTTCATGCATCATATAATAAATTAACCTTAAAGATACAATAATCTCAATAGATAGAAGCTAACACATACACAAGTTTACAGTGATCACATAAGTATAAATGCAAATTTTAGGCTTTGGCTGAAGGAAATAACTTAAACTAAATAACACATTAGAAATATAAAGTGTCAAATGTCTACAATATTCATGGAATGTGAAACCCATGGAATCGAAAGTTCAAAACATATATGAAAATAAAAGCTAGAGCCTAGAAGACTAAGGCTCGGAGTAGCCTATATCAATGACCACTTGACCCCACAACCCCTCTACATGTGCGCCAAAGATAGGTCTTGGATAATTTTACAACCATGATATCTATCTGTCTCAAGCTCATCCTTGGTGACATCCAGATCATCCTCAAGGTCCTCCAATTGGTCTCCTCATGGTCTCCAATTGGTCTCCTCATGGTCTAGCCTCTTCTGGCATTGCTACTGCCTTCGCCTCTTGATCCACCTGATCAACTCATTCCATGTCTTCATCACCAAATACAGGATTAGCAATCTCAGTGTTCCACTCTGCTTGTGGATCAACCTCCTCTAAAGTGACAGGATATGTCAGTGCCCAAGATCTATCTGTGATGGAGGCGAAGGTTGTAATGAATAAACACAAGATCATTCAACCTTTTCACTACCAACTTATTGCACTTTTTCGAGTGTATATGCTCAAACATGCTCCAATTGCACTCACCTCTTGAAGCACTACATGGCTGGCTCAAGATAGAAACTACAATCCTCTATAAATTTAGCAACTTAGCACCAAACATCTCCCAACATGCATCTAAAATGAGAAAAACAAAAATCAATTCTATTCTATAACTTTGACTTTACAAACGTAAAATGGCAATAGAATCATAGATAGAAAAGTTTAAGATTTGAATTTTAAATTATGCCCTAAATAGATTTTTACCTAGCATCATTAGAGTCTGGTTTTTATTGCATATGTCTTGTGAGAAGTCTCCTTGTGAATTCCTAAACATTTCTATCTCATAGACCGTGTTTTCCACGTGATGAATCAGAAGACATTCACTCTACAACTTCGTAGAGCCCACTCAACACCTCATCATTGGCCTTGAAATATGGGCAAGATTGGAATGCTAGATTAAGGTAGTGGACAGTTGCATGTATAGGCCTATGAAGTAGATTGTGCTATCGTCAGTCAATGACCTCTCATAGGGGACTGTATCTAGCCTAATTCCTTGAATAAATAGATGTAATAGCCTCTTTCACCCTATCCATCCCCTCATAAATTTGTCCCATTGTGGGCTTCTCTCCATCAACAATTCGTAGGAGAACAACAAGAGGCTCTATGAACTACAATCATCATAAAAGTTGAGACATTAAGCTTTAAGTTTTAAGTTTTACTTTTAAAAATGAGCAATGAACATAAACAAGTGTGAACAAAATTGAGGAAATGAAATGGAAATGAGAACAAAAAGGAAAATTACTTGCGCAATCTCCTTGGCTGATTGCCAAAAGCCATTCTCATCAAAAACCCGATCAACCATCTCAATCCTTGCATTTTTCATCACATATGATGATCTGATCTACTCCTCACTTACAAGCATGCATTTCAAACCGGCCTTGGACTGAAGCAAGGATTACACCATGATAAAATTGGTTGCAAATAGAGTGATCCTTGGATGAGCCAACTCCTTATTTGTGAAATTCATCATAAGGTTGAGGACCCAAGTATGATTATATATGAGTTTACAAATATTCCTTCTGTGGCCTACATGTTTTTATCCTTAGAAGTTTGCCAAGACCCTCCAATATGAGGTCAAGGCAATGAGTAGCACAAGGGGTCCAAAACAAGGTGGGGTGCCTCTCTATAATAAGTCTACCTGCAGCAACATAATTTGTTGCATTATCTTTGACTACCTGCACCACAATCTCCTCACGCACTTCCTCCAACATTTCCTCCAAGACCTCACAAAGATACTCAACAGTTTTTGTTTTTCCTGAAACATTAACAGACTTCAAAAACATTGTGCCACCTAAGAAAGAGAAAAAGAAATTTTATAAAATAAAAATTTAAAAACTTAATCACTAAATCAATATTGAATATAGTTTACAAAGTACTAAGCACAAGTTGTACAATCACCTAGTGAGGAGACAAGAAAATTCAATAGTGTTCTACTTCTTCTATCAATCCAACCATCAATCATGATGGTGCAACCCTTCATCTTTCATACCTCATGCTGCTCAGCCATTGTGAATTTGACATCAGCCACCTTTTGAGTCAAAATATGACCTTTTAGCTCCGCATCATTAGGGGCTTTGAACCCTACACCACAAATAGTAACATCTACCATATTTTGTCAATAAAGAGACCTAAAATAAATTAGATAAACAAAATAGGTATCAAGTTTTACTTTCAACTTTAAAAATTAAAAATAATCAATGTAGCATACACTTGAAAGCAAGATAATCAAGACATAGAAATCAAAATAATAATGAATACTTCGCTGCATAAAATGAAAGGTTGTTGTAGAACCAAAAATATCCAATCGTAATTTTTTCAGCCTCATGCTTCTTATTCCAACCCATGCTCTCAAGCGATAGTTAGCTAGCTGGAGTGGTGCTCAGAACAATAAGAGAATCTAATTTGGATTTCTTTTTACAAATCCGAGGCCCAATGGACACACTTGCAGTACCACTATTTGTAGAAGGAAATGGAGGCCAAGGATTTGAAAAGACCTCTCCACCAATGTTTTCCATTTCTTCCAAATGCTTCTATTTTAAATATTTTCTCTTGAAATTCCTTTATTTGAGTTTGCATTTCACATATAACATTAATGGGTTCTTTTTTTGCATAGTTTGGCATCATGCCTTGATATATGTGCAAAGTGATATTTCAATTAGTTAATACCTTGTTGTGAGATTTTCACACCATCGCCCCATTGCAAATGGGGACCCCCTCTTTTTGCTATCTTATTGTTGTTAGTTAGGCTGCAATTGAGTGGAATTGAAAAATTGACTAAGAATTGAGGTGAGATTGATCTGGTTTTAATCTTGGAGATGGGACAAAAATGGAAGTTGAGTTGGGATAGGTAGAGGTAAAATTTGGCTAAGTACAAAATATTTTGAGCTGAGACATATTTCGCTACCCAAATTGTTGCTCATCTTTGAGCTGAGCCTTTTTGCTTGCCCCAAATTGTTGCTCATCTTTGAGCTGAGCCCTTTTTGCTTCCCCCTAATTGTTGCTCATCTTTGAGCTGAGCCCCTTTCGCTCACCCCGAATTGTTGCTCATCTTTGAGCTGAGCCCTTTTTGCTTGCCCCTAGTTTGTGTCTCATCTTGGGGATGAGCCTCCTTTCCTTGCCATGTAATTCGTGTCTCATCTTGAGGCTAGGGCCTTTCTTTGTAAATCAAATTTGTTGTCTCATCTCACAACGCAAACATTCAGCCCCTATACATGGCGTTAACACTTGAATTTTCTGGGATAGGTGTAAATTCAATCCAAGGCCTTGTTTAGGCCCCCTAGGCTATTAATAATGAAGCATACAGCCCAAATTTCGAAGGGCAAAGGTTGTGCTTGTATCCACCCATTTAAATTTGATATTATGATTGCAAATTTCAAAGTTTTGAATCCCCAAAGCAGCAGTTGAACCCAGAATTCGAACCTGACCTGCAAGCAAATTGAAAAATGGATTAAAATGGCTTTGAGCCTCCTTTTATATGAGGCGATTTGAAATTAAATTAGGCCAAGCCTAAATCGCAATGTTTAAACTTCAAAATGGCCCAAAAATTAATGGAAATCTGGGCAATTAAACATTAAATCCGGCCCTATATGAAGCGTGTGAGGGCCTGATTGAGCTAATAAAAGGCTGGCATGTAGTTTTGAGCCCCTTTAAGGAAGATCGAAAATAAATTAGGCCTTGCCCAATGTGTAACGTGTGGGCTGGAGTAAGCATTCCAAATTTAAAATAAATTTAATATGGTCCAAATCCGAATTTGAGCAGGCCTTATGTCCACTGTGTGGCATTGGGGGATCAAATGGGCCGTTAAGAGATGAAACGTGTGGCCTTAAACATTGGTTCTGGTCCCAAACTGAAACGTGTGGCATTGGAGTTTAAAATCAGCCCAAAATAAATTAAGCCTTGCCCTATATGAAGCGTGGGGGCTAACAGACTGCAAATTGTATTGAAATTCGAAATAAATTACCCCCAAATCTGCCTTAATTCAATATTTAATATAGATAGCTCGGATTAAATTCCTATAGCCAGGTTGGCCCCCTATTTAAGCAGCAATTTAATTGCGAATTTTATTTAGTTTCCTGGCCCAGGTCGGCCCTAATCAGGTCGGCCCTGTCCAGAATTGAAATTGACGCCTATATAAAGGGGGGGACTTGATCATTTCAACCCCAATTCGCAGCCAAATCTCCTTTGCTCTATAGTGGCGAATTTGGCCTTGGGGAGCAGCAATTTTATCCACGGCAGGCCTGTATATCCTAGACAAAAAATTATACATTTGGAGGGTTGGAAAATCCGAATCTAACAAGCAGATTGTAGGGTCTTCCTTAATCTTTTTGTTTGCAGGACCATCAACTGAAAATGTCTAGACCCAGTCCAGCACCTCAAGCTTCATCATTTGCAGCATTGATCATCATTTTCAGAGCTATTTAGCTTTGTAGCAGGGTTTAATTTTGGAGCTCTCAGTCCCCCTTTGTGGTAAAATCTTACTAAATGATGTGATAAGGGATCTAGGGTATCTAAGACAGAGATTTGATCAACTCCAAATTGTTTTCATGGGATAAGATAGCTTAAAGTGATTAATTTTCAGGTCTGATATAAATCGCAGGGATCTGATTTCATGCAACAGCTAGTGAAAACCTTAGTTTTAGTCCTAATTTCATGTGATAAAATCAGAGATTTGACTAAGTGTTGATATTGTAGGCCCGGGTATGAAGAAAGGAGATGGACTTCAAAGTCAAAGCCTCAAGCCAAGACAGGAGGTGGTCAGGAGTTGGATGGTCTGAGTGCAGGAGAGAAGTTTCCAAGATGGATCTGAGCAGTGAGTACAAGATTGAGATCAAAGACATCAAGACCAAGAACTTCACAAATGGTTCCAAGGGTGTTGAAGAAAAGATGAAGAAATTTCAAGAAGAAGAAGCAATTATGAAGATGAGCCATCACAATTGAAGGATTAACAGATGATTTCTCATCAGCAAGTAAAGGGTATTTATCAAGTTTAAAGGATAAGGTGATGAGGTGGCAGCCATATCCTCATTCAATAGAAGCATGCCAAGTGTCATATAGTGACGATTTGATGAGATTATGTCCAAGTTCATTGAATCTGAAAAGAGAAGGATAACCGGCACATTTCCCAAGGTGATGAGGTGGCTTCACCTACATGTGCCCTCTTCTTAGTGGTCCACATGTCATTGATCCTTACCCGGTTGTTATGAATTTGAATTTTCTTATTGGCCCATGAAGGCAATGTAATTTTTCTATTGGCCCACATGATGGTGCCTAATTGTAATTGGGTGGGTATTAAATATTTGTAGTAGGTGGTTATGGAAACCCTAATTAAGGCTTTTGCCTCTTAATCTTGGCTCTTGATTTCAAATTTTTGCCTCTTAATCTTGGCCATTCATTGTACTTGGAGCCTCTATATAAGGCCATTTGCTCTCATTTGTCAAGGGAGTTATGTTGGAGAATTGGTGCCAAAATACTATCAAAATTGTTGTCTATTCATTATTGTGGCTTGCATGGTGGATATACAGGATCATTTTGGTGTATTTGCATGGTTCTTTACATCTCTCAATTAAAATAGAATTTATTTTAGAGTTGGTAGAGTAAGAGTAGCAGTAGATAGATTGTGTGGTGATATTGGTGGATGTTTGATTGGATTCTATAAAACTAGGCCACTAGCTCCTTGTAGATGTAAGGGTGCCTTGTGTGGTAATCTAGTAATTGTGCTCAAGTTCAATTAGCATTAGGTCCTTAATTTGTACTCCAAGTTGGATTGAGGGGAAGGTGACGATACGAAAACTGTTTGAGATCCTTTGAAGCTTTGCACTAGGTGGAGTTGAGGTCGCAGGCAAGCCTGCATTTGGTAGGAATCCTAGTCCATCCATTAGTTTTCCATCCATAGTTAGAAACAGAAGAAGTCTAGGTAGTAGAAGTTTGAAGAGCAAAGTTGGAAGTGATATAAATCACAGATATACTTTATCATATATTGCAAAGCCAAAATCTTTAGAAGTGCAAGTAGTTGGCAACTCTTGAATGAACTAGCGTAAGTCCCCTTAAGTGATAACCAGCAATCACATCATTTCAATTGAGTTAGATATCCACAAGTGTAAGGAACCTTGGGGTCATTCCATGATCTTAATTGCAAAGCTTAGCATGGGGGATGACTTTGTTCAAGAGAGGATTTGATGTTTTTTGTTTCTCAAAGCATTGAATATTTAGTCCTACATGTTGTGTAAGTGGAACAAAACTCACATCAACAAAAATTGGTGCTAGATGGAGGGCTTGAACAAAGTTCATTCATGGACTATCAACAACAATGAGCTTTCATATTATATTTGAAATGTGAGAGATCTCTTCAAAAGTTCAAAAATAAAAAAATAAAAAATAAAATTAGAAAATCAAAAGGAAAAAACTTCTCAGTGGATGGGCAGTGGTTTCATGGACGAGGCATTCATCCAGTTGACATTGCTCGATTTCAGGAGGCTTTGAATGCACAATTGTATCCACAGAATTTGTCCGAATTGGCATCCCCTTGCGAGTGCAGGATTCATGGGACAACCACACATGATGAGCTTAATTGTTTGACATTTCTGTCAAGAGTGGAGTTGGTATTGCAAAGGAAGATGTTCTTTTGGGATATCCTCAAAGCAATTTCATTTGCCGAATCAAATGATAGAGTTAACATGTTTGTGAATAATTTCAAGGAAATGATCAAGAAGCGACTAAGTGAGGAGGAACTATATATGGAAGATATGTTGCTCTCTGGTTGGTGTAGACTACACAATGTGAGACATTCAGAATATACTTGTCAACCATGCCGGCATATCATAAAGCAGGCCAAGCAAGAGATGGGATGGTTTGACTATGAGCAACCGAATACAGACAGAATTTGGAGTGCATACCTTGAACGAATGAGTTTGGCATCAAAGGAAGGCATCAAAGATTGCATTCATCACTTAAGTTGGAAACCAAAAGATGAGCATATTGTATCCTCATCTAACAAAGAAGAAAGCAACTTGCGAGAGGATAGTGTGGTTGAACCTAGTGACCAAGACATTCATGTGGAAGATGAACCTTCACACTTTACTCCTCGAGAGGAAGAAGTTAACAAGAAAATTAAGGAAACAATTGAAATCATCCAAAGAAGAGGAAGCATATCAGACAAAGATCCACACCTTGAGGAGCTAGAAGAAGATCATAACAAATTTGAAGAGGTGATCCTTGGTGAACTTTCCCTCATGCTACAAAGTCGAATTCTCGAGGATGAGTTGGAAGAAATCTCTAGCACCCTTCATGAAAGAAGCAATCAAGTGGACAAGTTGAACAAGGAATTGCAAGTTACTACAAGTGAACCAAGATATGAGGAAAAGTTTGATAAAGCATTTCAGGACATCATTACCACCATATTCTTTGGGGGGATGCTTAAGGATCTTACGGAAGAAATACGAATGGATTCATTGCCAAATGCATCCCAAGACAAACAAGTTGTTGCAAGTGGTGTAATTCGCCATCAACTCCGGCCTCCAGAGGATTTGCCACTTGGGATTGATGAACTTATGAAGACATTGGAGAACTTCCCTGTCAGTTTCAAAGATTCCAAGGGTGATGAGATTCCACACGATGATTTGCAAGATGTTCCTAAAGAGAAATCTACATGCAACTCCATGGAAGAAGAAAGTGAAGAACAGTTTGGGTTGATGCTATTGTTGGATGTAGCATTTGATCATCTTGAGTAGATATTTGAGGGAGGACTCATCATGGAATCCTTGATTTTTGAAGATACATTTAGCGATGTTCATAAAGATGCGTGGTTCATGCGATATAGGGGCAAGCCACCTAAGGCCGTATTCCAAGGCCTTGATTTCACGATTGATCTTGCCTTGATCACTCACGAGTTTGATGCTAATGTTAGTGGGGTGGTCCATCACCAACTTTGACCTCCTGAAACTGTAGAGAACTCCCAGGTTTCATTTAATTGCGAAGCACCCCAGTTGTTTCTTTCCCTACTCTTAATGTTCAAAGTTTTGAAAGTTATTATTTTGATTATGGAAATTTTGGAAAGAAAACTTGTTTATGGATTGATCATGCTCCTAATGAATCTCCTCAATTGTTGATCTTGCATGATAATTTTCTTGAGTTTGAGTTTGAGGTGACTAAATTTTTTTCAGAGTACAAGGATGAGCCTGCAAGATTGAGAACTATCACCCAAGCCTTGTTGCTTTTGAATATCCTAAGAAACCATGTTAGATCAAGTGTATATATCACAGTTTAGTCAGTGTCGTCCCTTTAGAGTCTTGTGCATAGTTAGAGTAGGTTTGTCTAGAACCATTTGGTTCAAGAGGGTTAGAGTAGTTTTCCCTTTTTTGTCGGTTAGTTTAGTTGTCTTAGGGAGCCCGAATAGTAATTTGTCTTGAGTCAGTTGACTCGAAGTTTGTTTGAGGGGCTTAGTTGGTTGCCTTAGAAGGTCAGTTTGTAGGTTTTCCTTGGGTCGTTTGACCCAGGTGGTTTGCTTTAGTCTAGGAGCTTGCTTTGTTTAGTTCAGTTTAGAGGGATCCAAATTTGTGAAAAGGGCAATGATCATACAAACACACTCTGGTGTTCCCCCTGTAGTTTTGTTCAGTTTATTTCTTGGGTATATCTTTGTGAGGATCCCCTTGAATTGGAGATTTGATTCCTAATAGCTTTATCCTGCAAAAAGGATTTGTCCTAAATTTGGATTGAGTCGTGGTTGTGTTTTCAATACCCAAGTCTTTCGATTACAACATTTTTTTACTCACACTTGATTGTGTTGGAATCATTTGCCATTGCACCAAAAGCTCGAACTGTCAATGCCCAATACAAATGCCAGATTTAACCCGATCCACGGGAGGCGGTTAAGCCATGTCATGAATCTCCAAGTCAACAATCTCTCCCTCAGCACCGACTGAGCCTTCAACACCCACTGAAGGGAGACTCGAACCTGTGACCCAAGGCTCTGATACCAATTGTTGGAATCATTTGCTGTTGCAGCAAAAGCTCAAACTGTCAATGCCCGATACAAATGCCAGATTTAACCCGATCCATGGGAGGCAGTTAAGCCATGTCACGAATCTCCAAGGAGGTGCTGACCACCAAGTCAACAGATTGCTCCGGGATCTTGGGTAGTTTCAAAGTGAAGTTGGATTTAGTGAAAATCTTACACCTACTCCAGCACCACTGTGGTCTTCCAAACCCTCTACGGGCTTCATTGCCCGCAAGCCAAGCGAAAGATTGAAAATAAGGAGAAAAGAAATATCACGAGAAAACAGAGAAAAATGAAAAAGTAGATTTGGCTCAAGGGTGTGCAAGCATTTCTTCCGATGCTATAAAAATAATCAGTAAAGGTAGAATCATGTTTGTGGTGCCATAGCGATAACCAGGATGGTTATCAAAATAAAAATAGCTAAGTTCAATGGATTTAAGAGGCTTTCTGAGGTCCTTGTCGAGTAGGAATGAATCACATGCACACATGTGAGTAATCAAGAATGGAAGCTCTTAGCTCAATTTGTGGTTTCTTCCATTTTGAGTGCATTTCCTAGTTGTAGGGTAGGTGAAAATGGAGTTGGTCAAAGATTTTTTGTTCAAAACGAGTTTCATCCTTGAAATGTTCAGGAACATTTCTTTGGGTTGATGCTAGATGTTGTGAGATTTTCACACCATCACCCCATTGCAAATGGGGACCCCCTCTGTTTGCTATCTTACTGCTGTTAGGCTGCAATTGAGTGGAATTGAAAAATTGACTAAGTATTGAGGTAAGATTGATCTGGTTTCAATCTTGGAGATGGGACGAAAATGGAAGTTGAGTTGGGATAGGTAGAGGTAAAATTTGGCTAAGTACGAAATATTTTGAGCTGAGACATATTTCGCTACCCAAATTGTTGCTCATCTTTGAGCTGAGCCTTTTTGCTTGCCCCAAATTGTTGCTCATCTTTGAGCTGAGCCCTTTTTGCTTCCCCCTAATTGTTGCTCATCTTTGAGCTGAGCCCCTTTCACTTGCCCCTAATTGTTGCTCATCTTTGAGCTGAGCCCTTTTTGCTTGCCCCTAGTTTGTGTCTCATCTTGGGGATGAGCCTCCTTTCCTTGCCATGTAATTCGTGTCTCATCTTGAGGCTGGGGCCTTTCTTCGTACATCAAATTTGATGTCTCATCTCACAATGCAAACATTTAGCCTCTATGCATGGCGTTAACACTTGAATTTTCTAGGATAGATGTAAATTCGATCCAAGTAAGGCCTTGTTTAGGCCCTCTAGGCTATTAATAATGAAGCATACAGCCCAGATTTCGAAGGGCAATGGTTGTGCTTGCATCTGCCCCTTTAAATTTGATATTATGATCGCAAATTTCAAAGTTTTGACTCCCCAAAGCAGCAGTTGAACCCAGAATTCGAACCTGACCTGCAAGCAAATTGAAAAATGGATTAAAATGGCTTTGAGCCTCCTTTTATATGAGGCGATTTGAAATTAAATTAGGCCAGGCCTAAATCACATTGTTTAAACTTCAAAATGGCCCAAAAATTAAGGCAAATCTGGGCAATTAAACATTAAATCCGACCCTATATGGAGCGTGTGAGGACCTGATTGGGCTGATGAAAGGTTGGCATGTGGTTTTGAGCCCCTTTAAGGCAGATCGAAAATAAATTAAGCCTTGCCCAATGTGTAACGTGTGGGCTGGAGTAAGCATTCCAAATTTAAAATAAATTTAATATGGCCCAAATCTGAATTTGAGCAGGCCCTATGTCCAGCGTGTGGCATTGGGGGATCAAATGGGCCTTTAAGAGATGAAACGTGTGGCCTTAAACATTATATCTGGTCCCAAACTGAAACGTGTGGCATTGGAGTTTAAAATCAGCCCAAAATAAATTAAGCCTTGCCCTATATGAAGCATGGGGGCTAACAGACTGCAAATTGTATTGAAATTCGAAATAAATTACCCCCAAATCTGTCTTAATTCAATATTTAATATAGATCGCTCGGATTAAATTCCTATAGTCAGGTTGGCCCCCTATTTAAGCAGCAATTTAATTGCGAATTTTATTTAGTTTCCTGGCCCAGGTTGGCCCTGTCCAGAATTGAAATTGACGCCTATATAAAGGGGGGGGCTTGATCATTTCAACCCCAATCCGCAGCCAAATCTCCTCTGCTCTATAGTGGCGAATTTGGCCTTGGGGAGCAGCAATTTTATCCATGGCAGGCCTGTATATCCTGGGCAGAAAATTATACATTTGGAGGGTTGGAAAATCTGAATCTAACAAGCAAATTGTAGGGTCTTCCTTAATCTTTTTGTTTGCAGGACCATCAACTGAAAATGTCTAGACCCAATCCAGCACCTCAAGCTTAATCATTTGCAGCATTGATCATCATTTTCAGAGCTATTTAGCTTTGTAGCAGGGTTTGATTTTGGAGCTCTCGGTCCCCCTTTGTTGTAAAATATTACTGAAAATTATGTGATAAGGGATCTAGGGTATCTAAGACAGAGATTTAATCAACTCCAAATTGTTTTCATGGGATAAGATAGCTTAAAGTGATTAATTTTCAGGTCTGATATAAATCGCAGGGATCTGATTTCATGCAACAGCTAGTGAAAACCTTAGTTTTAGTCCTAATTTCATGTGATAAAATTAGAGATTTGACTAAGTGTTGATATTGCAGGCCTAGGTATGAAGCAAGGAGTTGGACTTCAAAGTCAAAGCCTCAAGCCAAGACAGGAGGTGGTTAGGAGTTGGATGATCTGAGTGCAGGAGAGAAGTTTCCAAGATTGATCTGGGCAGCGAGTACAAGATTGAGATCAAAGACATCAAGACCAAGAACTTCACAAATGGTTCCAAGGGTGTTGAAGAAAAGATGAAGAAATTTCAAGAAGAAGAAGCAATTATGAAGATGAGCCATCACAATTGAAGGATTAACAGATGATTTCTCATCAGCAAGTAAAGGGTATTTATCAAGTTTAAAGGATAAGGTGATGTGGTGGCAGCCATATCCTCATTCAATAGAAGCATGCCAAGTGTCACATAGTGATGATTTGATGAGATTATGTCCAGGTTCATTGAATCTGAAAGGAGGATAAGGATAACCAGCACATTTCCCAAGGTGATGAGGTGGCTTCACCTACATGTGCCCTCTTCTTAGTGGTCCACATGTCATTGATCCTTATCCAGTTGTTATGAATTTGAATTTTCTTATTGGCCCATGAAGGCAATGTAATTTTTCTATTGGCCCACATGGTGGTGCCTAATTGTAATTGGGTGGGTATTAAATATTTGTAGTAGGTGGTTATGGAAACCCTAATTAAGGCTTTTGCCTCTTAATCTTGGTCATTCATTGTACTTGGAGCCTCTATATAAGGCCATTTGCTCTCATTTGTCAAGGGAGTTATGTTGGAGAATTGGTGCCAAAATACTATCAAAATTGTTCTCTATTCAGTGTTGTGGCTTGCATGGTGGATATACAGGATCATTTTGGTTTTATTTGCATGGTTCTTTACATCTCTCAATTAAGATAGGATTTATTTTAGAGTTGTTAGAGTAAGAGTAGCAGTAGATAGATTGTGTGGGGATATTGGTGGATGTTTGATTGGATTCTATAAAACTAGGCCACTAGCTCCTTGTAGATGTAAGGGTGCCTTGTGTGGTAATCTAGTAATTGTGCTCAAGTTCAATTAGCATTAGGTCCTTAATTTGTACTCCAAGTTGGATTTAGGGGAAGGTGTTGATATGGAAACCGCTTGAGATCCTTTGAAGCTTTGCACTAGGTGGAGTTGAGGTCGCAGGCAAGCCTCCATTTGGTAGGAATCCTAGTTCATCCATTAGTTTTCCATCCATAGTTAGAAACAAAAGAAGTCTAGGTAGTAGAAGTTTGAAGAGCAAAGTTGGAAGTGATATAAATCACGGATATACTTTATCATATATTGCAAAGCCAAAATCTTTAGAAGTGCAAGTAGTTGGCAACTCTTGAATGAACTGGCGTAAGTCCCCTTAAGTGATAACCAACAATCACATCATTTCAACTGAGTTAGATATCCACAAGTGTAAGGAACCTTGGAGTCATTCCATGATCTTAATTGCAAAGCTTAGCATTGGGGATGACTTTGTTCAAGAGAGGAGTTGATGTTTTATGTTTCTCGAAGCATTGAATATTTAGTCCTGCATGTTGTGTAAGTGGAACAAAACTCACATCAACATACCTCCACTATGTTTCTTTTAGCAATCAAAACATATTGTTTCTTTTTTTAATCCAGCGATGGCATGTTTCCAAGCCCTATCCATTTGGCATCTAGCTAGATCTGCATTTGGGTTACCACTACTGCCATGATCAAACATTATGTTGCAATATATCATAAATGAAAAAAATTAGCATCTACAAATTCTACAAACACATTCTAATCAAATTAAAATAAATAAAATAAAGAAAAAAAAAAGGGTTTCTTACTTTTCCATCAACATAAAATGAAACAAAAGTAAAACAAATGTAAGAAAAAGGAAATATGAAAGTAAAAAAATCAAAAAACAACAAAAAAAGTGTAACTCGTCTCTTCAAATTTGCTTCAAAAATAAAGAAATGCATTTGAAATTTGTAGAGGCCTCCAAATCCTTCTTTTAACTCCTCTAAATGTGTGAATGCAAGCTAATAACTTGCACAAACAATCAGCAAACACTATCTTGGAGTCAATAGATCTTCTGGTTTGCTCTTCAATACCTCAATATTTTTGTTTGCAACAATAGAATGCTCTTTTTTGGGTTGAGGAACAAATATAAACCCAAAAATAAGAAGTAAAAATATTAAAAATGTGGCTTTTTTTTCACTTAAACACCCAGCCCACCGTGGTCAAGTCCCAGGCTCTGGACTCAACAAGTCAATCGAGTCTAGCGAACTTAGTGAGTCTTCCCAGACTCAGTTTGACTCAATCGAGTCCAAGTTCTAGGTCTCATAGGCTCGACAACCCTGCCTCAGCCTGGGACTTGCCAAGTCCCGCCAAGACTTGTCGAGTCTTGTATCATTGATCATAACACAAGAATCATACACACACACACATATATATACATCCATTATTAGGGTTAGTCCATAACACGTGATATTCATATAATATCTATAGCATCATTGCAAACACATTAGGGTGCGGGAGAAGTATAAGTCTACCTAAAGCCATCCCACAATAAGCACAAGGGAAAAACTTTGGCCCTCTTGGCACCAATGGAAGGCAACATGGACATCCACCCAAGGTATATTACCTAGTAGGGATCTTGTACCTACTCTGCCTATCCATGCTTCAACTCCTAAGATTAATAGCCATCATTATAGAGTGTGAGATGAGATCGTAATGTAGGTTCCTTGATTATTCTATTTAAGCCCAAGAGCGGAGCTTTGGCCCTCTTGGCCCCAATGGCAGCCAACATGGACAGCCACTTGGGGCTTACCACCGCAATGGCAATCCTAATGATTCCTCTTTCCCTTAAAGCTTACTTCTATAATGATGGGGGGTTACTGTTAGAATAACTGAGAGGGGGGTGAATCAGTTATCTAGTGTCCCAAAACAAAATGTATAATCCAAAACAAATTCTTCAATTTTTACTACTCGGTAAACATAAAATACTTTCACTGTCTGTGTTTTTACTGATTGTCAGTTTAAAACTTATAGTAGTTACCGATCAAATCTAACATGTAATATGCAAAGTATGATAACAAACAAATATCACAATCAACACATAACACAAGAGATTTAACGTGGAAACCCTGTGAAGGGAAAAACCACCTGGGACCGGCAACCCAAAGATGTTCACTCTTCTGAAGTGAGGTCGGTGAAAACCCAACCCTGTTAAAGGTTTACAAACACACTGTTAGGTGTGACCTTCTTAGAGGATTTTAGACCAGAAGTTATCGTCCAACCAGCAGTCACTTTGGGGTTGACAGGATAACAATGTTCACTCTATGAATGAGACATCAAAAAGACTTTCTTAGTCCACTCGGTTAAGAGATTTGACTATGTACAATGGTTAAATATGTAATAGTAGATGATCTGCCTTGAAACAACTTCAATTGCAGTTTACAGATCAATGTTCAGCTCATTCAAATCTTTCTAATCAATATATCACTTCAGTTTCAATACTATATCAACTTACTGTCCATCCGTAATTACTCTCTGTAGCTCGGTAATTGTTCTACAATTCGGTTCTCACTAACCAGTATGATCAGAATGCATGAAAACTCCTTCACGCGATAATTTTGCAGTATCTTCTTCTTCCGACGTCTTCTCAACAATGAAACCAATGTCTCTTATATAGACAAGTAAATCATTTTCTTTTTGTCCATCAGATTTTGCCGCTTAATCTTATTCATTGATTTTGCCGCTCTAACCTTCTTCGGCTGATGTGTCAGTAACACGTTTCAATTTGCTCCATTAGATCTTTCTTGAATTATGTTAGTTGTTCGATCTTCATAACAAACCTTATCTATTATCTCGATTTCATACACTTTACAGCTCATCACTTTATCGACTAAACTGATCATTTAATTCTTTTCTGGTTTGCTCAGTCAACAAAGAAATGCGTCAGTGAACACAAGCTCGGTTAACACTATGCTCGGTATACACTACACTCCGTCGATGTATACTGGAATGCTTCATTTACCGACAACACTGTTTTGTATCTTTCAGCTCTATTCTTCATCATAGATGAATGCAACATAATAAAGTTGATATCAAGTCATAAACTCATCAACAAGTTACTCAATGTATTCCTTATCCTTATCTGATATATACATCTTCCTCATGTAGATATTTTTGTTCTTCATCTCTTTCACCTTTCTTCAAATGTGTCGGTATAGTAACTTACAAGATAAGTACTGTCAAGCTAGTTGGCATCAATGACAACATAATACTGATTTAATCATCTTGCATATCTAATCAGCAACTCCTCAGTGATCTTAAATCACAGATTCTTCATTTAGTGTTCTAAATCAGTTGTAGTTCATCAATTACTAACAAACTTTTGACATATGCATTTTATATCCAGTCATAAATATATATAAAAGATAATTGACTGACAAATAATGTATGGACAATACTAATACCACAAGAGGAATTGTTAGATTACTAGATGCTAGCTGTAACAGTTCTGAAATACTCAGGGTCTATGATGCCCGATCTGGAAGTGGTTATTATCTTCTTGTTTAATTCTTGTGATTGCTTCTATTCTGATGATTGTAATGGGTATTGATGTATGAGTCTACCCACTGAATTATGAAGAACGCAAATTGTCTTTTATTCTCTTCAATGCTGCTGTATATTTTGAGACTGCTGTAAAGATAACTGTTATCTGTATTTCCTTTCCTTGCTTCTATTCAATAAATTGATTCCTACCTTCTTCCCTCCTTCTATTCGCCCAATTCACAAACTCCTTATATGCTCTCCAAGGAGTGTAAATGTCTTTGAAAGACATTCCTTTTCCAAAATGGTATGCCCTCTCCAAAGAGGCAACTAATACAAGAGAAGCAGCTTTTAATTAATCGTTGTTAATGAAAACATCAAGTCGCTCCATCAAGAAATTGCACCTTTCAGGAAATCGCATCAAATGAGACTCGTAACTAATATTAACTATTAGTTTATCACCACCTTTAATCAGTTTAATTGTTATCATCGCTTGCCACACATTAATCACTTCTTAATTTATCTGGGTTGTCTTAATCTGTAGCTTTATTGATTGCTGAAATGACTAGGTTCTAATCATTAATTATCATTGTTGCTATTGAGTCTCAACCCAGCCGTTGTTCAATGATAGAGTTTTCTGATCATTCTTCTTGGCAAGATGATTTGTCTAAGGCCCCTTCTTGGCAGGACATGACAGCTTATTTGGCTATACAGAGATTTAAAGAGTAGTCCTACCAATAAAAATTTGAAAAATATACAAAAATATAAATTAATTGCTCATCGGTAGCCACCTGCCAAAAGCAAGTCTTCCAAGAAAAAATTAAAATTCATCAGCAAGAATCATAATTTGGGTTACCTATATTCCTAACAGTGGAAGTATTGAATGCTGCAATGTTCTATTTGGTTTGTAACTATTGTTTGAACAAAAACGAAGTTTCAACTTGCATGAGCAGAAACCAATTCAACAGCTTCACAATGCTTCCTGATTTTTCAGGTGTATTCACTCTCAAATGAGCAGTTACTAATTTTCAAAGTGCTTGTTCAAACATTATTTTAATGTTTCTTCTTATAACAGGTCTGAAAGGTTCATTTGTATCTACAGTATAAACTTGCAGGAAGTAAACTGACACTACTGGGAGAGTTGAGAGTGTCAAGCCCTCACAGCTTAAATTTCTTTTTAATGAAAGTGTTATTTGGGATGAATGAAAAGGAAGATTACATGTAGGATGCCAAATAGATTGATGCATTCCAACATATTCCTTAGAATTACTATGCTCCACGATGTTTCCAGGACAAGGGCAGCAGAGGATGGGGGGACACATTTTAGGGATTGCAGTTTGGGAGGTTATGTTTTGGATATTTATAAATTATATATATTACTTGACATCAAGATCGAGTTAATACATTCACATACTACATTGAATTCAAGATTCAATGTTCAGTGGTTCAAGTATAGCAGCAATAAAAATTCCACTGTTTTTATTGTGCTAAAAGAACCCAAGGCTATGAAATGAAAAAATGCCCAACAATAGATATGAAAGTCAGATTATAGGATATAAAAATAAATTAATGTACAATCGTCAACTACACCTCCCATGACTGCCCCACATCTGAGCTCTCAATATCAAAAAAATTCTTCTGACTTTTAGTCAGTCCCTACATCAAATTGTGACTGATTTAATAAGAGCCCAACCAATAACTCCTGCATCTTCTCATCAATACACCCAGCATCTCAAGATCACCATCCTAATGTGTAGGTCAATTTGTTGAACCTAAAGTTGCAAGGCACTATGAACTACAGCTAACTTCTCTAGTATTCTAAAGGTAAGCCTATTCCTCTTAATTGAGTGGATGGACTTGTAGTTGGGATAATTCCTCTTTGTAACAAAGCAGCTAGATACCCATGAGAGTGAATGAGTGAAAAACATCATGGCCTTTGTTCTATCATTCCCATGCCATGTGCAGCATCGACTAGGGCCTCTTTTATGTAAGAGTAGCCTTATCCCTTCTAGTTTCTAGTCCAAGGAATGTCAAACCCCAAAGATTTACAAATGTAACTCATTGCTCTTAAAGTTTAGAGGCATCCCAGCATTCAACATTCCCCTCCTCCCCTCACGCCTAAACTCAAGGACCTTAATAAACCCTTCCTTAGGTGCATACTGCTTCCACCTCTGTGCCACAATTGGCATAACATGCTCCTCGTAGAATTGCAATACAAGCTCTTTGCTAAGAACTTCATGTTTCGCCTATCCAAGCATGTTTTCGAATGTCTCAAAATGGTCTTTGGAGCTAGGTAAAATTTGTAACATGCTTAACTACCCCACAGCAAGTGAGATGACAAAGCAAATGCAGCTGCATGCAATGTTTGAAAAACAAATTAAAAAGTGAATGCTAAAAAAAATTCAAAACTAGAATCCAAGGTAAATAAAAATCTTAAAATACAAAATTGACAAATTAAAAAAAATCACATTCTATATTTTTTATCTCACAGTTGAACACCAAGCATCACCAAGCATCACAAGCCTCACCTTCTTCCCTTCTTCTAACTTGTCCTCAGCCCACATTTTACACTCTCCACAACTGTCATGGACTATAGAACTTCCTACACCTCCAACATCCCCTCCAACAAAATGAAATATCCAGCATATCTAGTCTCTACTAATTTGAGAAATTCCTTCCTCAAAAAATCCCTGAAGAATTGTCTCTGGCATCAGACATCACTATCTTCACCCAAACTATCTTATCTATGTCTTTCAATGAGTTATTCAAGGTATCCACATAGGGTTGATATATCCTCATGAATTCTGTAAAATAGGTGGTTGTTATATCCATGGATTTTATATTTAGATTGCCTAAGTTCTGAAAAAAGACATGACATCATCTAAGTGGCAAATAAAAAGTGAACTTAAGTTGCCTATTTTATTCTGCGTAACCTCAAAAATGATGCTGCCACTTGGCAATCTGATTTGTGAAAGAGATGGTGTGATATTGTGGAATATCTAAACTGATAATCTATAACAGTCATAAGTCATTTCCTTCCAGACTTTAGGCCACCCTAATAGCTACTTTTAGTACAAAGTTACACTTCAATGCTACCTACCACCTTGAAACTGATGCTCAATTTAAGAGGATTAAACAAGTTGTAGAAGACATGTTGAGGATGCATGCAATAGACCAACACAATTAGTTGAAGGATTACCTCCATTTAGTTGAGTATGCTTAAAACAACACATACCACTCCTTAATTATGATGCCATCCTTTGAAGCCTTATATGTCAGGAAATGTAAAACACCACTAAGCTAGGATGGCCTATAGAATCAAGTCACAATTGATCCTAATTTGTTGCAAGGCTATGGCAATCAAATTCAAACTATTCATCAATGGCTTAGGGCAGCTTGTAGTCATCCAAAAAGTTGTGCTAAAGAAAACAAAACATCTTGTAAGTACCAGATAAAAGAAAATGTTATTCTTATAGTGAGGCCCATAAAAGAATTCTATCAAGTTCAAATAAGCCTCCAGGTTATCCCCCAAATTCGTTGGACCATTCAAATATTTGAAGATTTCAGCACTATTGCCTATCAACAAACTCTCACTCTATCCTTGTCCAAGATCCACAATGTCATCCACACTGCATTATTAAGGAAATACCTCTCTAATCCATCACATGTTTTGAATTGGAAAATTTGCATGTGCAAGGCCAAATCAGCCTTGAACAAATTTGATTCCTGAACTATCACAGTCTTGATCTGATTGTGCAGTATCAATTCACTGGAATCTGGAATCAAATTTCTAAACTGAATACCACATGGGAAGATGAATCTTTCACAAGGGAAACATTCCTCGTATTTGATTAATCACTAGGGCTAGCACCTTGCTAAGGTGGGGAGGATGTGATATCCCTCACCACAGTATTTTAAGCATGTTTTGACTAGTTAGATAGATGTTATCATTTTATAATGTTATTGGAACATGTTGATGTTACTATTTGTCACATCCTCCAAAAGTACCTATTTTAAAACTATTGTAAATAGGCACATTGATCGATTCATTGAGAGCAAGGTGTAAAACAAGACAGATATTAATCACAGATCCAAAGTAAATGTGAGAGAATTGGAAATTGTTGACCATGTCATTATAACTTTCCTCATGATGTTGTGATGATGATACACATCTAACAAGTGTCTTCATACCAAATTAAGCCTGCACCATTTCAAGTGAACATAATGTTAGGTTTGGGGCTAGACTAAACCATAGTTATTCTCCTGCATACTAGTGACTGTTAGCAATGACCATGTATGGTTGACAAAGCTAGGAAGCCCTGTCATCTTGTACATCTTGAGGTCAAACATATTAGAGAATTATGTCATCCAAACATTATGAATTATAAGGAATGCCAAAATGCATGAGTCTAAATTCTGCACTCATCTTTAACAGTTGATTGTTGTAAAGAGCCCAACCTAGCTCCAACTCGTGACTAAAATGATTGATATAATTTTTGACAAATTTGCAATTGTTTTGGTTTCACACATTGAAGATTTGAACAACTTTGCCAATTTCTTTATTTCAAGTTTATAATTGATCGGCTCAACAATGATAATAACAATGAAAGAACTCAATTCAACCTCCAATGCTAAATCAAGTTTGCAACTCGAATAATTTCCTCACAATGATTAAACCGGAAAGAACATTTGCTATTAAAATAACAACTGAAACTAATGTACACCTTTTATAATTATTATAAGTCAAATGGCTGTTGGAAACAGTCCAAACGCAGCCTCTTAGGACAGATGCTGCTAATTATTGATTCAGCCACCTCCAGCGTGAAACACAGCCACCAAGGAAATGACACACCCTTGTTGAGGAACAATCGCAGCCAACAAAGAGATAAATGTAGCCACATGTAGTGTTGATGTGGCCTCCCAGCTAGATCGCAGCCACTAAATTGTAATTTGCAGCCATACAATTCACCACGTGAGCCATAAACAAAACTGCACCAGCACTTAGGGCCACGAAATGTACTGAAAATGCATAATATTGATCAATTTGGGTATACAATAGCACCAAAATTGCAACCAGTATGATCAGAATTACTTCTCAGATACTCAAAGCACAATTCACCACTTATTTCAGTGATTCAAAGTGCAAAAGAGGAGGAATCCGTCCTCTCAAACCCTAGTTGAAAAACTCTTCAACTATTTCTCCAAACAAGTAAAAAGCAAAGCCAATAATGAATTGTTTTTCCACAAAGCATTGCTTTTATAATAAAAGATATCTTCTTCAAGACATGTAATGTCCCTGTTTTTCATACTTTGGGATTACCTTGTTTTGGCGACCTTCGTAGGCTAATCAGGTGATCAAAGGGGGTCAGATGGCAGAGCCAATGTTGGGATTCCATTATGGAGGTTCAGTTTACTAGGTATGCTCTTTGTTCGAGTCAATTTGGTTAACTTACTATTTTTAGTAAGTGGTATTTTGGGTATAGTCAGGATTAGCAGGGTGTCTGCACGGAGTGTCAGATGTGACAGGATCGAGTTTCAGGGAATCTCCAGTTTGAGAGACTTACTATTTTTAGTAAGTCTATTTTTAGCAGTTGGCTGTTTTTTGGCAGTGGGTTATTTCTGACAGGTCAATTGGCGTTTGAGGCTCTGGTGTCAAAAATGAGTTTGTCACGGTCAGTGTGATTCAGTGGCTTTGGTTTTAAAGGTTATCATTATTAAATTAAATTATTTTAATTTAATAACTTTATTACTTTATAACTTTAATGTTATAAAGTGAAGTTATCATTTAAAAAGTGAAATTGTGATTTTTCCGAAAAAGCTATTTATTCATTTCGAAAAGGCACTTTCATTCATCCATTGTTGAATTATGATTTTATTGAAATTTGAGAGAGAGACAACCCAGCTAGGGTTTTGAGGACTGATTCCTCTTCTGGCAATTTGAGCCATTACAAATTGATGGTGAATTTTGCAGCTGATACTGAAATAAAATCCAGTGTTGATGTATACTGGATTAATGATGAATTTTTAATCTACAGGCAAATCAATTTGTTATCCAAGAGCTCGATTTGTCTTTTGTTGAAGCTCTGAAATTGTTTTGGAAGTTACGGTGATCCTTCATTAGCATTTGTCTGCGAATTGTTGAGGTTCTTATTTATCAAGCAGCCACGAAATTGATCCAGGTTGCATTTACAAAGGAGGGGGTTTGCTTTGTTGCAAGCGCATTTCATTTATCACACAAGTGCTGCAATAGTATCAGGCAGGGCATGTGACATTGGTGAGGCTGTGTCACCTCTCATATAGCTAATGTGACTCCTTCGTATGAGCCGTTACCAACATACAGGGCCTGTGTTTAATTACCAACCAAGCACGTGACAATATAGGTGGCTACAACATTCTCCAAAGGTGGCAGTTGACAGTCTTTAGGTGCTGCGTCAAACTTTGGTTGAAGATTATTACAGTTTGCAAATAAACAATAATCGCCAGGTGCCAATATTTATGAACAAACATTTCCAGAATTTTAAATTATCAATTATTGAAGCATTCAGATTTATGAGTTTAATTTTAAATGGATTATCTGAATTCTATGGTATTATATTTGTGAAGAATTTCTAAGTTACATATTTCTTGATTAAAAATCCTCTGGAAGTATTAATTTTTAAAAGAATTTAATTACTTAGAGCCAAGAGTTAGTCAGGCTCTTTATAGTGGTATCAGAGCTTTTTTTTTCCTGCCATCCTATGGGGTCTGGATTTATTTTTTATTTAGAAGTTTTTAAAAGTGATCAGCACTTCTATTTTCTTTAGCTATGGATAAATATAGGAGGCCCAGTTCCGGAAATCGTCGTAGCAGTAAGGGAAATAGAGAGGAATTAAATGCTTTAATAGAAAGCATGGAGAGACTTAGACTACATCAGCAGAGATTGGCAGAGAGTTTGTCGGATCCAGTTATAGTAGACAGGGCAACGAGATATATGGTCTCTGCCTTTAGAAGGCCGACATCAAGTTTGCAGGGGAGAAGGCTGGAGTTTTCTCTGACAGTAGTCCATGATGCTGATGTTCCTACATCTAGTTCAGCACCTGCTATTCCCATCCACAGTGGTGGTGATGGATTTATTGCACAGGAGCCAATGGATGTTTTCGTGCCATTGGTTGACAGCAATGCTAAGCATCACCAGGTTGAGGCTCCCAAAGCAGTCACTACGGATTGTACATAGGCAACTGATGTTGCAATTATCACTGAGTGTTCAAACTCTTTCATGGAGGGAGTTATTATTGGAGATGTTTATGTCAACTGTAGTGGTGCCACTCCAGTTCAGGAGGCAGTTGCTTCCTCAATTGGGACCAAGGCATGTACGGAGTCTCCCAGTGGTGAGGATGGTGATCTGGGCATTACAGCGAGGTCAGTTGATGACAGTTCGTGCTCCAGCATTATTGGTGCATATCTTGACGTTGAGTCATGTGTGCAAAGTCACATGTCAGTAGTTGAGATTTCAACAGGAGATATGGGAGTTGATAGTATAGACACTTCTGATGACACTTGTAATGTCCCCATTTTTAGACTCATGGGATTAGCTTGGTTTGGCGACCCACACAGGCTAATCAGGCGATCAGAGGGGGTCAAATGGTGGAGCTAGCGTTGGGATTCCATTCTGGAGGTTCAGATTATCAGGTCTGCTCTTCGTTCGGACCATTTTGGTCGACTTACTATTTTTAGTAAGTGGTATTGTGGGCATGGCCAAGATTAGCAGGGTGTCTGAACGGAGCGTTAGATATCTTAGGATCTAGTTTTAGTAAATCTCCAGTTTGAGAGACTTACTATTTATGGTAAGTCTATTTTAGCAGTGGCTATTTCTGGCAGGGCAGTGCCTATTCCTAGCTGGGCTGTTGGACTTAGTGCTCTGTCAGAAGTTCGTTGATTGCAGTTAGACATGCAGTGGCTTATATTTTAAATATGTTATTAAATTAAATTATTTTGATTTAATTTAATAACTTATGACTTTATAACTTAATGTTATAAAGTGAGATTATTTTTTAAAGTCAATTAAGTGAAAATATTAAAAAGTGTTTTTTCGAAAAAAAAGCTATATATTCTACTCGAAAAAGCACTTTCATTCATCTTATGCAATCATTATTATTTTATTGGAATTCGTGAGAAGGACAAAACCTGGCTAGGGTTTCGAGGACTGATTCCTCATTCGTGATTTGAGCCATTGTCTGATAATGGTGAATTTCACAGCTGATTAATTCTGAGAACACAATTCGGTGCTGTTGTGTATCGGATTGATGAATGATTCAATCTGGAAATTGAGTTCGTTATTGAAATAATTCTGTGGAGGCTGCTAATGCTGTTTATTATTCTGATTATCGAAAGTGTTGTGCAATGAGGAGTTTATCGAATTGTTGTTGAGAATTGGTCTATTCATGGGCTGCGATTCATAAATACTGGGAGACGTTACTAATTGACAGTGAAATCTCCTTGCAAATCTGCTAACGTCAACCTAGTGTGCTGGCACGTGAGTGTGAAGGCATTTGCGGCAGCAGCCCAGGTCACGTTTTTATCCAGCAAGGTCGTGAGACCAGTTTTCTCGGACGACAGTCCTATATAAATCAGTCACACACTGCCAAGTGCAGTGACGTGATCACATTCCAAGAGGTGGCAGCTGTATTTGGAGGACGCGACAGCAAAAGGGAAGATTTGCTTAAGTACAGGTACAATTCAAAAATTATTAACATAAGATTATTACATAATTTTGTTGGAATAAAATTTCAAATAAAGAATGTCAATTCAGAATGTTATTCTTCTAAATTAGTTAAGTAAAATTGTTGGTTGTGTTAACAGAATTAGCTTTGCATGAATATTATTGAAAATAGTTGCAGTTGTATTCGATTTAGTAAAACATATCCAAGAAAAAAACATATTCCGGAAGAGCCAAAGTTTGGTTCTTCACAGTGATATCAAAACTCTTTTCCTGCCATCCTGTGGGGTCTGGACTCATTTTTATTCATAAATTTTTAAAGTGATCAGCACTTCTATTTTTTCTAGCCATGGATAAATACAGGAGATCCAGTTCCGGAAGTCGCCATAGCAGTAAGGGAAATAGAGCAGAATTAAATGCTTTAGTAGAAAGCGTTGAGAGACTGAGGCTGCATTAGCAGAGATTAGCAGCAAGTTTGTCGGATCCAGTTACAGTAGATAGGGCAGCGAGATATATGGTCTCCGCCTTTAGAAGGCCGACATCTAGTTTGTAGGGGAGAAGACTAGAGTTTTCTCCGATAGTAATCCATGATGCTGATGTCTCTACATCTAGTTCAGCACCTACTATCCCCATCCACAGTGCTGATGATGGATTTATTGCCCAGGAGCCAGTGGATATTTCAGTGCCATTGGTTGACAACAGAGCTAAGGATCACCAGGTTGAGGCTCCCAGAGCAGTCACTACAGATTGTACAGAGTCAGCTGATGTTGCAGTTATCATTGAGTGTTCAGACTCTTTCATGGAGGGAGTTATTATTGGAGATGTTTATGTCAGCTGTAGTAGTGTTGCTCCAGTTCAGGAGGCAGTTGCTTCCTCAGATAGGACCAAGGCACTTACGGAGTCTCTCAGTGGCGAGGTTGGAGATTTGGGCACTACAGCGGGGTCAGATGATGACAGTTCGTGCTCCAGCATTATTGGTGCACAGCTTGACGTTGAGTCATGTGTGCAGAGACATGTGTCCACAGTTGAGATTTCAGCAAGAGATGTAGGAGCTGACACATTTGATGATACTTTTGAGGATGTTGTGAGTTGCATGGGAAATGACACCCCCTGTAAGTTGTTGGGTGATGACTGCGAGGTGCATATGAGCTCTGACAGCTCAGAGATTTATGATAGTAGTCGCAGTGTTGGATCAGTACAAGAGACAGTGGTTTATTCCTGTGTTGAGGATGTGAGCATGGAGCTTCCTAGTGATGACACTCAGGATGAGAGTGTTGCAGCTAATTTGGGTGACATAGTTTCATGCCACAATTTGGTTGACTCATATGACGACATTGATTTAGGTATGCAACCAGAGTTAGTAGAGGAGATGCAGATAGATGATGTGTATACTAGCATTGCAGATATCTCCGATGTTGAGAGCGAGGATGATGAGTGCTGTAGTATTTCCGGCTTTCTATATCTGACTTTGGGTGTAGATTCAGCGTTATCATATGGTGATAGTGAGTTCCAGGATTATGTGTTACAGGGACTCACAGATGAGGGCAGGGAAGCTTATGAGTGGCAGGAGTTTGTTACAGCCAGGGCTTCTACTTTTAGAGATGGGGTTACTCTTCGGTAACTCATGAGGATGTGTCTCAAGATCTGGGCTGTCAGATGGTTGTAGAGGATGAGGTAGCTGGAGATTGTGTTAGATGAGGACATGTCCGATGCCTGTACTCAGTTTGTAGATGTGTACTCAGATGAAAGTACATAGGGAGATGGTGATCTTGAGGGGAGTTCATTGTATACAGCTTCCTCTCATAGTGTGGACAGTGCATTTGAGGTTGTACATAGGAGGCCTGTTGTGCAGAGTCATCATGTGACCAGCCAATTGCGAGTTGATGAGAGGGATATTTCTTCTACTCTTCAGCATTTTGATGCCGCTCATCAGTTGCTGGTTGTTTATGGTTGGAGTACTCCTATGACGGATGAGTCCAGCAGTGGTTACCTTTCATTGACAAAGATTCACTCTTTGCGTGAGGCTGTCAAGATTTTGAGACAGAACTATTTATAGATGGTAGCCGACCGAGATCAACTAGTGGAGTGGGGGAGTACAGCTTATGAGGCACTGATGGACAAAGAGGAGGTGAGTGAGATTACCCAGGAGCTCACAGCGACTACTAAGGTTTTAGAGGTTACTCAGCGGGCTCTTCAGGAGTCGCAGATCCGATTAGAGGAGGTGACCGTGGAGTTGGAGCATTTACGGTCTACACCAGCCCCAAACCCAGTTCAATTGCACATTCAGGTGGTTGGTAGTGAGTTTGCTCCTACGGTTGGTGATGAGGGACCTGATGATGTGGCTGACGCACATATTTAGGAGTTGGGAGCACTTGGTACGGTTGAGCTAGGAGTACCCGCGCAGTCGAGCTCTTAGGTTGATTTGCTTCCCTTAGCTGGGAGTGAATCTATTTCATCTTCTCACATAGCTGATAGCTTGGGACAGTTGGCTGTGCCAAATTTTCAGAGGGATCAGCTGTGGATTGCGGGGAAGCAAGTTGACGCTTCCACGTATAATTTCTACTGCACCGAGCCATTCATGGAGTATTTACTTGAGAGTGCAGATGTGCAAGAGGATTCTTACGGAGTGTCCGAGGGACTCTGATCCGTGGCTCTTGTGCTATTCAGAGGTTGGTCGGAAAGATTGTGGAGACTCTTACTACTATGCTTCCTCACAGGGATTTCGAGGTTGGGTTTTTTGAGAGGATTGTTCAGGTTCCTACCCAGCCTGCAGTTATGCAGAGTCAAAGATTGGAGCCATCTCCTGATTCCCGGTTTGGCCATGATGAGCGGTTGACAGAGATTGGGGTTTCTTACCAGCATTTCACGGTGGGGTGTGCTTATCATTTTTCTTTTGACCCTCAAGGGGAAGATGTGTTTTCACGCAAGGGTAAACCGGCTCCAGTATTCTACCATCCATTATGGGATGGATTAGCACCATCGTTTGCCGATGGATTTGGCAGTTGCAAGTTAGATTACTTGCAGTGTCCACACACTTAGGACTATTTATTAGAGGGCAAAGTTGATAACAGTGATTCAGGTACATTTGGTCAATGTTGTTATTCCAGGGCAGTTGGGTGTGAGTGTTGGATTGGCAGGGACTTAGGTTTCGACAGAGTTGTTATTTCAGTGGGGTTGAGTTCCACTAGGTTGTCTTCAACATCGACATCTACAATTGGTTTAGAGATGTTGTTTTCAGTGGTGCTTGTTCTGTCAATGTTGGTTCTTTCTTCACAAGAGTTTGGTGAGGATCGGGACTTTACTTGTGACCATCTTTGGGATCCAGGTGGTTTATGATGTTACTTGTTTTCCTAATTGCTTGAGGACAAGCAATCTTGGGAAGGAAGGATTGTAATGTCCCTGTTTTTAGACTCATGGGATTAGCTTGGTTTGGCGACCCACACAGGCTAATCAGGCGATCAAAGGGGGTCAGATGGTGGAGCCAGCGTTGGAATTCCATTTTGGAGGTTCAGATTATCAGGTCTGCTCTTTGTTTGGACCATTTTGGTCGATTTACTATCATTAGTAAGTGGTATTGTGGGCATGGCCAAGATTAGCAGGGTGTCTACACAGAGTGTTAGATATCTCAGGATCGAGTTTCAGTGAATCTCCAATTTGAGACTTACTATTTATAGTAAGTCTATTTTTAGTAGTGACTATTTCTGGCAAGGCAGTGCCTATTCCTAGCTGGGCAGTTGGACTTGGTGCTCTGTCAGAAGTTCATTGATTGCAGTCAAACATGCAGTGGCTTATATTTTAAATGTGTTATTAAATTAAATTATTTTGATTTAATTTAATAACTTATGAATTTATAACTTAATGTTATAAAGTGAGATTATTTTTTAAAGCCAATTAAGTGAAAATATTAAAAAGTGTTTTTTCGAAGAAAAAAAAAAGCTATATATTCTGCTCGAAAAAGCACTTTCATTCATCTTATGCAATCATTATTATTTTATTGGAATTCGTGAGAAGGACAAAACTTGGCTAGGGTTTCGAGGACTGATTCCTCATTCGTGATTTGGGCCATTGTCTGATAATGGTAAATTTCACAGCTAATTAATTCTGAGAACACAATTCGGTGTTGTTGTATATCGGATTGGTGAATGATTCAATCTGGAAATTGAGTTCATTGTTGAAATAATTCTGTGGAGGCTGCTAATGCTGTTTATTATTCTGATTATCGAAAGTGTTGTGCAATGAGGCGTTTATCGAATTGTTGTTGAGAATAGATGTATTCATGGGCTGCGATTCATAAATACCGGGAGACGTTACTAATTGACAGCGAAATCTCCTTGCAAATCTGCTAACGTCAACCTAGTGTGCTGGCATGTGAGTGTTAAGGCATTTGCGGCAGCAGCCCAGGTCACATTTTTATCCAGCAGGGTCATGAGACCAGTTTTTTGGGATGGTAGTCCTATATAAATCAGTCACGCACTGCCAAGTGCAGTGACGTGATCACATTCCAAGAGGTGGCAGCTGTATTTGGAGGACGTGACAGCAAAAGGGAAGATTTGCTTAAGTACAAGTGCAATTCAAAAATTATTAACATAAGATTATTACATAATTTTGTTGGAATAAAATTTCAAATAAAGAATGTCAATTCAGAATGTTATTCTTCTAAATTAGTTAAGTAAAATTGCAAGTTGTGTTATCGGAATTAGCTTTGCATGAATATTATTTAAAATAGTTGCAGTTGTATTCGATTTAGTAAAACATATTCAGGAAAAAAACATATTCCGGAAGAGCCAAAGTTTGGTTCTTCACAACACTTTTGAGGATGTTGTGAGCTGCATTGGAGATGACAGCTCTTGCAAGATGTTGGGTGATGGCCGCGAGGAGCACATGAGCTCTGACAGCTCAGAGGTTTATAATAGCAGTCCTAGTGTGGGATCAATACTGGAGACAGTGGCTTTTTCCTATGTTGAGGATGTGAGCATGGAGCTTTCTAGTGATGACACTCAGGATGGGAGTGTTGCAGTTGATTTGGGCATTGTAGTTTCATGCCACAGTTTAGTTGATTTACATAATGACATTGAGTTGTGTATGCAGCCAGAGTTAGTAGAGGAGATGCTGATAGATGATGTGTACACTAGCATTGCAAATATCTCCAATGCTGAGAGCGAGGATGGTGAGTGTTGTAGTATTTCTGGCTTTCTATATCTGACTTTGGGTGTAGATTCAGTGTTGTCATATGGTGGTGGTGGGTTCCAGGATTCTATGTTACAGGGACTCACAGATGAGGACAAGGGAGCTTATGAGTGGCAGGAGTTTGTTACAACCAGGGCTTCCACTTCTAGAGAGGGGGTTACTTCATCGGTAACTCGTGTGGATGTATTCCAGGATCTAGACTGTCAGATAGTCGCAGAGGACGAGGGAGCTGGAGATTGCGTTGAGTCGGATTCAACACTAGCTTCCCCAGGGTTAGATGAGGACATGTCCGATGCCTGTACTCCGTTTGTAGATGTGTACTCAGATGAAAGTACATAGAGAGACGGTGATCTTGAGGGGAGTTTGTTGGATACAGCTTCCTCTCATAGTGTAGACAGTGTGTGTGAGGTTGTTCATAGGAGGCCTGTTGTGCAGAGTCATCATGTGACTAGCTAGTTGCGAGTTAATGAGAGAGATATTACTTCTACTCTCGAGCATTTTGATGTTGCTCGTCAGTTGTTGGTTGTTTATGGTTGGGGTGCTCCTATGACAGATGAGCCCAGTGGTGGTTACCTTTCATTGACAGAGATTCATTCCTTGCATGAGGTTGTCAAGATTTTGAGACAGAACTACTTACAAGTGGTAGCCAACCAAGATCACCTAGTTGAGTGGGGGAGTACAACTTATGAGGCGCTGATGGACAAGGAGGAGGAGGTGAGTGAGCTTACCCAGGAGCTCACAGCAACTATTGAGGTTTTAGAGGATACTTAGCGGGCTCTTCAGGAGTCGTAGATTCATTTAGAGGAAGTGTCCGTGGAGTTGGAGCATTTACGGTCCACACCAATCCCAAACCTAGTTCAATTGCACATTGAGGTGGTTGGTGGTGAGTTTGCTCTTACAGTTGATGATGAGGAACATGATGATGTGGCAGACACACATGTTCAGGATATGGGAGCACTTGGTACGGATGAGGTAGGAGTACCGGTGGAGTCAAGCTCTCAAGTTGACTTGCTTCCTTTAGCTAGGAGTGAATCTATTTCATCATCTCACATAGCTGATAGCATGGGACAGTTGGTTGTGCCACATTTTCAGAGGGATCAGCTATGGATTGCGGGGAGCAAGTTGACACTTCCACGTATAATTTAAACTACACCGAGTCATTTATGGAGTATTTACTTGAGAGTGCAGATGTGCGACAGGATTCTTATAGAGTGTCTGAGGGTACTCTCATCCGAGGCTCTTGTGCTATTCGGAGGTTGGTAGGGAAGACTGTGGAGACTCTATCTACTATGCTTCCCCACAGGGATTTCGAGCTTGGGTTTGTTGAGAAGGTTGCTCAGGTTCCTACCCAGCCTACAGTTATGCAGAGTCAGAGATTGGAGCCATCTCTTGATTCCCAGTTTGGTAATGATGAGCCATTGATAGAGATTGGGGCTTCTTACCAGCATTTTACGGTGGGGTATGCTTATCATTTTTCTTTTGACCTACAAGTGGAAGATTTGATCTCACGCAGGGGTAAACCGGCTCCAGTATCTTACCATCCATTATGGGATGGATTAGCACCATCGTTTGCAGATGGATTTGGTAGTTGCAAGTTAGATTACTTGCAGTATCCACACACTCAAGACTGTTTATCAGAGGACAGAGTTGATAACACTGATTCCGACACAATTGGTCATTGTCGTTTTCTCAGTGTAGTTGGGTGTGAGTGTTGGATAGACAGGGACTCAAATTTTGACAGAGTTGTTATTTCAGTTGGGTTGAGTTTCGCTGGGTTGTTTTCTACACGGGTATCTGCAGTTGGTCTTCGAATGTTGTTTTCAGTGATGTTTGTTATTTGGGTGTTCAAGGCAGGTTCTCAGATGCTGGTGTCTGTTCTATTGATATTTTATTCACAGGAGTATGGTGAGGATCAGGACATTACTTATGACCATCCTTGGGATCCGGGTGGTTGGCGATGTTGCTTGTTTTTCCTGATTGCTTGAGGACAAGCAATCTTGGGAAGGGAGGACTGTAATGTTCTTGTTTTTCAGACTTTGGGATTAGCTTGTTTTGGCGACCTTCACAGGCTTATCAGGTGATCAAAGGGGGTCAGATGGCGGAGCCAGTGTTGGGATTCCATTCCGGAGGTTCAGTTTACCAGGTCTGCTCTTTGTTCGAGTCAATTTGGTTAACTTACTATTTTTAGTAAGTGGTATTTTGGGTATGGCCAGGATTGCAGGGTGTCTGCACGGAGTGTCAAATGTGACAGGATCGAGTTTCAGGGAATCTCCAGTTTGAGAGACTTACTATTTTTAGTAAGTCTATTTTTAGTAGTTGGCTATTTTTGGCAGTGGGTTATTTCTGGCAGGTCAGTTGGCGTTTGAGGCTCTGGTGTTTGTTGGAGCTCTAAATTTTGGGCAAAATTTGGAGTCCTATATAGTGATAAAACCCTAAAAAATAGCCTCTTAAACTCAATGCCCAATAATTAATGATGGAGTACATGAAATGGGATAAAATATTACATTAATTTTCAATTAAAAAGTTGAGATATTATGGAAGGAAGCTTTGTGACAAGAACAATCAAAATTCTATGATCAAAGCCTTCAGAAAATGTTGGAATTTCGACTTACTACAAAGATCATGTCGACAGAGGAAGAAGATGGTCGAATTTTAAAAATCTAAAAAAGACCCAGTTCGGGAAATCAAATTTCCTATCTTCCATAAAAATCTTAGCTTTCCACGAGGTGTTTTGGTTTTTCAACCAAGCCCAAATCCGAAAGTTAGGTAGTTATTTTTTAGTTAGTTTATCATTTTTTCAAAACAATTTGTAATAAGGGTGTGTCTTTTCACCCCAAAGAGGTGTGAAAGCCACTCAAACATGTATATATACATAATGTAAAATGTAAAGAGAGAATACAATGCAAGATATATTTTCATAGGATATAATTCGATCAAAACTACAATATGAACTCTAATGTACTATTTTTTTCAACATTAATAAAGATAAGTGCTCTTCTTTTTTATTTGTGGTTATAAGTAATATGTTTTCAATTAGTCTTTCAGATTACTCTATGGACTAGGGTATCCTACTGTGTTTTTCTATTTGATGCATTCATTTATGACTAATTTGTACAATTTGAATAATGGTAGCATGGTCTGAGAACCTGTTACTGTTTCCTTTCGGGCTCTTAAGTTGGGTTAAAAACCATAGGACCTATTGTATAAGTTGTTTTAAATTTTGTTTCAATAGAAGCTTGTAGGGTGATGGTCTCACTTTACAGGAGCGAGTTACCTTAAAACCATCTCTGATTGTACACAAGATTGAAAGTTTTATGACTCTATAGCCCAAGTATTTAGAAGGCACTGATCTAACTATAATTTGGAAATTGTCATTTGGTTCATACTTTGTGGTTTGTAGATTATATAATCATTATTTCAAAAATATTACTTTTGAGTTCTTAGTTTAATCCATTTTAGTCAAGATTTATAGAATAGATATTATTAGAGGATTTTTTTCTTTCCTCCAAGGATCATTTACCACCTTGTGAGGAACTTTGTTTATTTATGTACGCAGTTGTGCAACATAGAGAATTTGATAGTTTAAAGTGAATTTAGGCCTACCAGCCTTGGCTTGATTAAGCCAGAATTGCAAAGGTATTAGTGTGTACCTGTCAGTTGGCCAAAAGTGATCCATCATTTTTGGGCACCAATAGTGTCAAAAATGAGTTTGTCACGGTCAGTGTGATTCAGTGGCTTTGGTTTTAAAGGTTATCGTTATTAAATTAAATTATTTTAATTTAATAACTTTATTACTTTATAACTTTAATGTTATAAAGTGAAGTTATCATTTAAAAGCCTTTTTAATGAAAAAGGTGAAATTGCGCTTTTTCCAAAAAACTATATATTCATTTCGAAAAAGCACTTTCATTCATCCATTGTTGAACTATGATTTTATTAAAATTTGAGAGAGAGACAACCCAGCTAGGGTTTTGAGGACTGATTCCTCTTCTAGCAATTTGAACCATTACAGATTGATGGTGAATTTTGCAGCTGATAATGAAATAAAATCTAGTGCTGATGTATACTGGATTAATGATGAGTTTTTAATCTACAAGCAAATCAATTTGTTATCCAAGAGCTCGATTTGTCTTTTATTGAAGCTCTGAAATTGTTTTGGAAGTTACGGTGATCCTTCATTAGCATTTGTCTGCGAATTGTTGAGGTTCTTATTTATCAAACAGCCACGAAATTGATCCAAGCTGCATTTCCAAAGGAGGGGGTTTGGTTTGTTGCAAGGGCATTGCATTTATCATGCAAGTGCTGCAGTAGTATCAGGCAAGGCGTGTGACATTGGTGAGGCTACGTCACCTCTCATATAGCTAACATGACTCCTTGGTATGAGTCGTTTCCAACATACAGGGCCTGCGTTTAATTACCAGCCAGGCATGTGACAATATAGGTGGCTACAGCATTCTCCAAAGGTGGCAGTTGACAGTCTTTAGGTGCTGCGTCAAACTTTGGTTGAAGATTATTACAGTTTGCAAATAAACAATAATCACCAGGTGCCAATATTTATAAACAAACATTTCCAGAATTTTAAATTATCAATTATTGAAGCATTCAAATTTATGAGTTTAATTTTAAATGGATTATCTGAATTCTATGGTATTATATTTGTGAAGAATTTTTAAGTTACATATTTCTTGATTAAAAATCATGTGGAAGTATTAATTTTTAAAAGAATTTAATTACCTGGAGCCAAGACCCAATCAGGCTCTTTACAAGACACCAAAAGAAAATAGCTTCTCTCACACACTTTTCACTTAAAAGCCTTCATCAACACACTTTTCAATTAGAAGACTTTATTTAAAAACTTTGAATTAATAATAAATAACTCCCAAGCTAAAAGCTTCATGAAGACACTTTTCACTTAAAAGGCTTCTTCAACACACCTTTCATTTAAAAGCATTTCTTTTAAGACTTAGGATTATATTCCATGTGAATTAATGATTAATACCCCCACTAGGCGCCCAAAAGCAATTTATAATCTTAATTCAATATATACCACTGAAAGTGCCAATACCATCACCGTATTGATTATAGCACCTAGGTGTGTGCCATAAATGGAAACTACCATCATTGACTTACTATAAATAGCAAGTCAATCTCCATGGACCCTCTAAACAACTTGCCACCTCAAAGATCACAATGATGGACTGGCCTCACTGACTACCTACCAACTGCTAAAAATAGGGGACATTACAATTGTGGTAGAATTAAAATAAATATTTTAATCAAAGATGTTCTACACAATAAAGACATTAAATAATTAAATATCAAAGTTAAAACCATAAGCAAATAAGTGTTTCATGTTTAAGAGACTAGGAGAAGTCAATAAAGAAAAATAAATGTTTTAATCTTAGTGCTAAATCTTATTAACAGTGTTTGAGGTAAAGGTAGAAAAACATAACAATAATTACAAAGGAATAAGTGTGATAAATTGAAAAAGGTGGGTTGTTGAAAGGAGGAAAAGAAATTGCCTACACCACAATTGAAAAAGCACATGGCATCCATTTGGTGCTATTAAAAAATAAATAAAAAATTAAGACTTTGAAAGTGAATTTACTTGACATGAAATGCAAAAATAAAAAGGGAACTAGCTGAGTTTGGATGCTAGTATATGCCATCCTTCTGGAGGACATTCAAAAAAAAGAGAAGACACTTTACATGCAAGATCAACTTTCATTCTGGGCATTGCCCCATTTTGGTATTTATGTTATTGATTTCCTTTGAAATGGAAAGGTAGAACAATTCTCATTATATGAAGTGTATTTCCTCCTCCCTAGTAAGATAGAGTTATCACTCTTAGTGTGTGTGGGAATCTTACTGCATCCATTTAGTGTAATGTTGGAAGCAAGAAAACTTATTTATAGGAAGTCAGGTTGCTATGTGTTATGGAATATCCTGAATCAATTCAATTATTGTAATAAAAGTTTCGGTGTGGTTGGTTATTGCTGTCCAGAGTTGGGTGTAATTGAGAAAACTCTATTTTGACCATACTGTTTAAGCAGCCTGTAGTTATAAGAGAAATATTCCACTTTTGTGTTCTTTGGTAAGGAATGTTAGAAAGTAAAGATCCCCAAGATAACTGAGAGGGGGGGGGTGAATCAGTTATCAGATAATTTATCCATTCAACAGCTTTAAACAATATAATCAATGTACTGATCAACCATAGAAAGATAATCATACACAATTGCACAATAACACAAGATATGTTAACTAGGGAACCTCTTGAAAAGAGTAAACCCCAGTGGGAATGATGCCCACAAAATGATGCACTAATATGAAAGTTCCTTGTTAGAGGATGGACCCTATTAGGAGTCTTATGAAATACATTCAGTACATATAAATCCCTGTTAGGAGATTTTGAATCCCTGTTAAAAGATTCTAACCCGGTTAAGAGTTTATGGAAGACAGAAGGACCCACTGCCCAAACAGCTTCAAGGCAAGATCTCTGAACCCACTGTCCAAAAGATCTTAGAATTATTCAACAGAATAATATGAAATATATTACCTCCTTCACACTGTGCCAAAACTGCACTCTCTGCTACACAAGATCACAATTCGAGATCTTTGTACTCACAAGTCTTCCTTCATCACTAAATTAGCTCTTTTCTTCACTTCATGCATATATTCGCATCTTACTCTTCATAGTACACATTACAATAAGGAAAACATTCCTTCTTATATACCAAACTCAAATAATTACAAATGAGTCGGTCCTCAATTACAAAATAATAAATTCTACACGCTACACACAGAATTCACATAAAACTGTCGGCTTCCAGTTACTGTAACTTTCTCCAAACATATCCTCGAAGTTTGCGCTGTGAACCACGTCATCATTAATGAGTCTCCAACATCCCTTTAACTGCGCAAAATCAGATTCCATCCCAGCTAAGAGATATCCTCCGATTTTCGAACATCGCTACACAGAAACACTGTCTAAACACTGCTTTCACCAAAATGCTCATAACTCTTACAAATGAATGAATTTCTTTTTGCGCTGTTAACCATAGGTTAATAACACACCAAAGAACATACCATCAATTGCACAAAAGCCAATCTGCAATACAACATGTGCGCAAAACAAAACTATACCTGCTTTCCTGCTAATATCCAGAATATCACTATGTTGACATCAATGACAATCCAAGTCATGAATGCAACAACAACTGCTACAGAATGACTGCCAAAACACTTTGCATTCATTCCTAACAAGGAAGTGTTGGCAGTTTGTGAATATGTGTTGCAAGGTTAATGGATCTTTAGGCAGAGCAATAGGAAACAATATTGGGATTTCTACAAGATACTTAAAAACTTAATATAATTCGAAATTTGGCATTTGCATGCATTACATCACATTGTGACATTTTGTCAAACAGATTACATGCCTTGAAGGTTGTTTCTAAATTATTGTGTACATCTACTTGTACACACAAATTTATTACATGACGAGTTTCCTTTACCCTTGACATGTTAATGGATACCCATGCTTTGTTGCATAAGGTTGTTATTTTATATTCTATCTAAAGAATGGGATTTTTAAGAATACTACTCTATAGGTAAGTTACCGGTTTGAATCTGGATGCAGATGTGGGTACGAGAACCTAGTATGTGGATATGTGAATATTTTTTGGGTGTTTTGGATGCCTTTGGGTACATATATATATATATATATATATGCAAGAAATATATAGAATTAAATCATTTGATACTATGATACTTCATCATTGATCAATTGCAAATACCAAAGATAAGTATTAAATGCCAATTGATAGTTCACAAATATTCAAATAAGCCATATCATATAAAAAAAAGAAAAAATAATTTTACACTTACTGATTTCAATATAAACTAACAGAAACAAAGAAAATGACATTTTTAAATTAGCAAATAAAAATAATAATTATAAATTATAAAAATGTTGTCTAACATTTTTAATTATAATAATGATAGGTGAAATTAATTAAAATATTGAACTAAATGAATGCATAAGTAATCGACGTCAAAAGCAACTAATCAGACAATTTCAAATTCAGTTCCATTTGCTACATTCTTGCTAGGTAGAGCGCTTGGCTACCAATATATCTCCTTCTTACTATTAAAATGAGTCTATTCAAATCCATTTACTGCCATGAAATATACCCACCATGAATATAGGAGTACACAACTTCTCTCATGCTAAACCGTTAAAAGAAAACAATGTTATAGACAAACCATGAGTAAGGAATAATCTATTTTTCAACACACATTGCACAAGAACTTGGTTTTGTGACCAACCAATTTTGAGTACCCATTCTTCTACTTATCGTGGGTCCCCAAATTTCCCTTTAAAACTTCCCCACTCTTTCTATTTGATTGCAGAACAAGCACAACAGTATGCTTGGATACATCAGTTTATGAGGCCTCTGATTCTTTCTACTCCACAACATACCAAGATTTGTTTTATTTTAAAGATTGATGGAAAGATCATGTGTAACACACACAACAACAACGCCATTAATTGTGGTAATATTGAGCAGGCTGGCTCTCATGGCTGCTGTGGGAAAGTAAGGGGTAAAATTTCAAGTGAAATTTTAAATTTTTAAAGTCTTTTAATACAAAACTAGGTGTTGGGCGTCCAGATGCGCCCAGGTGCACTCGGATTCTCATAGGGAGTATAATTTCTCCCTATGGGTGCATCTGGATGCGTTGTGAAGTGCATCCAGATGCACCTACAAGGAGAAATTATGCTCAACGCATCCAGATGCACCCACAAGGAGAAATTACATTCAAATATGAGGGTTATAAACTTATAATTAATCAAAATGATTACACACATACCCAGATGCATAAAAAGATGCTCAATATGAAGTGGAAAGCACGGCTGCCTCAAATGGTGACCAAATATGAAGTGGCTAACTGGTATAGGCAGCAGATGACCCCTGAAATTTTTATATATAAGGACGACCTCCAAACCCTACTTGAACAAGGCCAAAGAGTACCAAAATATTCCAAATTCTTCTTCAAAATTGCAACAATCACCAAAATGGGATTTTGAAACCCTATGTCCAGCAACACAAATTATTTCAATCCATAAACCCTTGTCAGAAGACCATGAAAACAATGCCAAATGAATGCTATATCTATGCCATGATCAAAGCTGCAATTTTCTTCAATTCCTATCAAACCCTCCAAAGAGATTTCTAGTTGAAACCTCCAGAATCTAATAATGAGCACAATAGTGAATTCTAGATGAATCCACACCTAAGCTGAATTTGGGTTTCTGTCCAAACAACCGAGAAACTCAAAGGGTTTTCATCCTCAGATTTCCTATATTGAAAGCCAAGCTCTCAAACTTCTTAGAGAGAAAATTAAAATAAACCAAGTATATTATAATCCTCTCATGAAGTTTCTAGAAACCCTATTTAAATTTCTCACTTTTAATATTTTAAAATTTAACTTGCATATGGGAAATAATAATAAAGTGAACCCCTCATATAATTTCTTCATTAATATAAAGTCACTTTAATATTTGTATACCTCCATATGTTGACACCCCATTTGGCATAATAATTAAATACTTTATGACATTAACATATTAAATTCATAGTTGACCCCTTATATCCCCTTTAATCATAAAGATATTTAATTTAATTAAGTATATTAAAGTCAATGTTAAATTATACTTTAATTAATTAAACTAAATCATTAAACTCCATTAAATGCCAAATATCAAACCAATAATTGATCCTGCCAACTTTTTTGGATATAACTGTGGTGTCCTCTGACCATCTAAATGACTTACCATAAATAGTAAGTATAGACCGAAACGTCCAAGTTACTTACTAAAAATAGTGTGTATAAATAGAGCTTGAAAGACCTTTGGAAGGAAAACCACAAATAAACTAATGCACTAAGATGGAGAGTACTAAAATAGACACCCAAAGGGTTAGTTGAATAACCCCAAATCGCCCTCAAAGGGCCATGTAATCACCACATTAGCCTACCAGAACCACTATAATAGGCTAACCTCTGAAAATAATTGATGCTTCAAAAGATGCAAAAATGGGGGCATTACACTCCTACATCCCCAACATTCTCTTGCCTCCTAGTACTACTAGAGGCAAGAGAATGTTGGGCATTTGATGGTACCCCTAGCATGTCTAACTAGGTGTCAATGGCATCCTACAACTCTTTAGTGCCATCTGCAGGAAGTGATTTGTCTATTAGAAGTGTACCATTTGCTAGAAGTGTAAGTGTGGTTGGAGATGGTATGGCTGGCACTCATGGTTCCATAGCTAGTGGTGGTGGTGTTGGATATTGCTAATGCAATGGGGAGATTGTTGATACATTTAATATGTTTAATCACTATGTTGAGTGATGTTGGAATTGATGTTGTTGTCATTCATGTTTTGTCACTGATGTCAACATATGTTTCTGTGAAGAGAACAGGCTGGTTGCTACAGTGTACGGATACTGTATAGATGTTTCAAAATGTGTGAAGTCAGTTGTGTGTACTGAAAGGTGTTGTGATCTTATATCTAAGATCCCATGATGCAATATTGCATATTGGCTGAGTTACAGAAGATTTGGTGAAGACTGGTTACTGGACAGTGACAGTGAAAGTTGACAGAGTTAGTCTCTTTGTTTTGGGAATATCTTATAGGCGATGAAGATTCAGTGTATGCAAGCTTAAGTGATGACAGATAGGGTACTGAAGAATGTTCGATGGTCAACACAAGGTATGGAATGCTGGATGACATCATTTGTGGCCTGTGATCTGGAGAAGACCTATTTGGTAGCCGACTTCAGAGATGTAGCGTGTATTATGGATGGCGAACTTGAATTAAGAATGTCAGTCCTTAATTGTTGTAATGTAATTGTTGCATACTTGTTTTAGATACCGTGTATATCTTAGCAAGGAGTTATGTAATTGTTTGTATATTAGGAAAGTCTAATTGGCCGACCTGATCATGTAGAATGTAATAGGGTATATATGTAAGGTCTTTTCTTTTGGAAAGACATGGAGAGAATGTATGTGATGTAAAAGGAGATTTGTGGAAGCTGCGAGCTTGTGTCTGTTGAATGTAGAGCAGAGGAAGATCATGTACTTCATTGGAACTGATCAAGCAAAGACAGTTGCTAGTGGACAGTTCAAAAGATTGTGTATTTCTTCATATACACTTGTGTTGCGAACAGTGAATTTTGAAGGTGGACATAACCTTCTTTGGGCAGTGAGCCCCCTTCTTTTCTTGACTCCTAATAGGGTCTGTCCTCTAAAAAGGACTATGTACTGTAATGTTTAAATCAGCTCCTAACAGGACTAGATCTTCTAACAAGGATACTATACTCTCAGTACATCATTAGTGAGTGTTAATTCCCACCGAGGTTTTACCTTTAGCAAGGTTTCCTCGACAACAAAATATTGTGTTATTGTGTTGGCATTCATTGTGTTCATTGGATTTGTTAGTGCTTCTATTTAAAGTTTAAAGTTTAATAATCTGTCATACAACTGATTCACCCCCCCCCCCCCCTTAGTTGTATTGTGGACTGTTATTCCTAACAGGTGGGACTACCACTAACGGGACTGTTAGGAGTGGTATAGTTGGTGAAGGTGATGGGACTATCGACAATGGTATGGCTATTCCTAGTATAGGAACTATCGGAAAGGGTGCAACGGTTATATCCATAACAAGAATGGCCTCCTCCATGTCCTCCTCAAAGCATGACTCCACTACAAGTGATACTTCTTATGTACTCTTGATCAAAGAAGAAGATAACTCTATTGCCTCACCCTCATCATTACTCCCTGAACCTTCCCTCTACTTCCTCTCCTTCATGGTTAGTTGTGTTGTCTCCTTATCACCCAACTACACTCTGAGGTTCGCCCAATAGAATGCGGTCAAGCATGAAGTGCCAAGTTGGCCTAGTGGTTGTAATCAACCCTACTTGTCTAGGTGTACCTAAGTGTGAATAGAATCCACAAAAATATTGATAGTGCTAAGTCATATAAAAGTCATTGTGCTTCAAGCACAAGAACTCTCTGATCCTCTCCAAGAGCATGCCTTCCCAATTATACACTTTTCCAAAGCTTAGTTTCACCATTAGATCTATCATCGAAACAGCAATTATACCTATGAGTTTTCTCATAATTAAATCTAGTACACATTGCCATTCAATAGTGGCAATAAAATTCTTCTTAAGTCTCCTACAATTACCAATGCGCCAAATGTTGTCTTTTTCCTTCCTTGGTGAGATCTAAGAAACACACTCTCTTTAGGAGGGCGTCCTCATGCTACAATGTCATCTTTCCAGTCCGCATGGCAGTCGAAGCCCCCGTCAAGGGTATTTTGAATACCCTTGTAAACTTTGTAGGACAAACTGATGTAGTGATGTCACAACCCTTATACTAGATGATAAATTTATGGGAATGTTGATTGATTGTACCACCATAGCTCTCAAGTAAGGCTCAAAATCTCAAGCATTAAAAAAAGGTAACTCCACAGCCTTATGTACTGCATATGGGAGAGTGTCATCTTCAACAAATGATTGTCTTTTGTGTCCTGCCACCAAATGTGACACTCATTGCCACTTAGGCTCTCCTAGGTAATGGTGGCAACAGTAATGCTATAGTCTCCAACTACCTTCCCTGAAGCAATGCAAGGTCTAAATCATGTCCCTTTGCTACTGTTTTCCATGACTAAAACTTGGACTTTTGGCAAAAGCAATCAACCTTAAATAAAACAGTCCTCGAAAAGCAATTATGGTAACCCCTTGCAAACTACTAAGCATGTCATACAATGAATTAATATGTTGTGCAATACGAGGGTGCAGCTATACAATATGATAGACTTTGTCAATTTGTATGATTAGTTTCTACCATACTAAGTCATATTGGAGATGTACGATGAATTTATGCAGATGTCATACAATACCAAGAGGAAATCATCATGCGAAAGGGAGCTGTAGAGATTGTGAAGACCATACTGAAATTACAATAGGAAGGTGCTCTCTACAAACAATCCATATGGCTTGGTATGGAGGCAATTGTACTTCGAATTTCTCCCTAAGTCATACTCCTATGTTAGGTGTGGATTGTTGTATGATGTGAGTCTCAAGAGGTCATGCAATCTACCCAACCCATTGTACTCTTTTACCCAAAAAGTCGTACTTGTGTACAAAAAATTGTTGTATTGCTTTGCCAAAGAACTGTCGTATGAACCCACCATTCAATTGATGTAGGATTTAAGTTGGAGATTATTGTACAATGTTATTGTGCTAGAATCCTTCTTGAAGCCATATGGCATTGAAATTTGCAAGTCGTAATACAAAAGAATGAGATCATATGTGTAACCATTGTACATTGTTGATGAGACGTCATATGGTGCACAATATTTCTAGGGATCATATGATGTGTGTTATTTGAAGGAGTCGTGCATTAAGGGATGTAGAAATTCACAAGGTAAGAGTTGTTTGATAAGGCGGTACCTTGTGTCACTAAAAATGAAAATGGAAAAACTCTCTTGTCATTGAAAATGAATTATAACATCAAGAGTTATAACTAAAATCCACTAAGAGTGAAAAATATAACATGGCTGAGTGACAGAATTATAAAATGGCTAAAAGTGAGAAAATATCTTTACTTCTGTGATATTGCTATTAGGATTCAAATGTGTAGTTTTCAAGTCAAACTCATTGACCCATGGTTCATGAGTAGTGGTTCACAAGAACCATCTCTCATGAGAATGAATGGAACACTTAGCACTCATTGATTTTAGTGATGCTCATAAGGGTGAAGCATTGGGCCCTTCTTGGGAGGTCACCCATCCTAGTATTGCTCCAACTCGAGTTCGCTTCACCATGGAGTTTCCTCCAAGGTTAACCTACTTATCTTGCTAACCCATTTGCAAAACCTCTAGCAAGTGTTGTGCCTTATGAACCACTCATTATAGAGCCTCATTAGCTCATCAATTGACAAGTAGGAGATATTTTCCACAGCAAGTCAAAATGTGATATTGTTATCACGATTCAACTGTGTAGTTTTCGAGTCAAACTCATTGACCCATGGTTCATGAGTAGTGGTTCACAAGAACCCATCTCTCATGAGAATGAATGGAACACTTACCACTCGTTGCATCTAGGTGATGCTCACAAGGGTGAAGCATCGGGCCCTTCTGAGGAGGTCACCCATCTAGTATTGCTCCAACTTAAGTGCACTTAACCATGGAGTTTCCTCCAAGGTTAAACCCAATTAGCTTGCTACCCCATTTGCAAAACCTTCAGCAAGTGTTGTTCCTTATGAACCATTCATTATAGAGCCCCACTAGCTTATCAATTGATAAGTAGGAGATATTTTCCATGGCATGTCAAAGTGTGATATTGCTACCAGGATTCAACTATGTAATTTTCAAGTCAAACTCATTGACCCATGGTTCATGAGTAGTGATTCACAAGAGTCCATCTCTCATGAGAATGAATGGAACACGTAGCACTCATTACACCTAGGTGATGCTCAGAGACCCTTCCCAAGAAGTCACTCATCCTAGTTTTGCTCCAACCCAAGTGCACTTAACCGTGGAGTTTCTTCAAGGTTAAACCCACTTAGCTTGCTACCCTATTTGTTAAACCTTCAACAAGTGTTGTGCCTTATGAACCATCCATTATAGAGCCCCATTGGCTCAGCAATTGATAAGTAGGAGATATTTTTCACAAGTCAAAATGTGATATTGCTATCAAGATTCAACTGTAGTTTTCGAGTCAAACTCATTGACCCATGGTTCATGAGTAGTGGTTCACAAGAACCCATCTCTTGTGAGAATGAATGGAACACTTAGCACTCACTACATCTAGGTGATGCTCACAAGGGTGAAGCATTAGGCCCTTCTCGGGAGGTCACCCATACCAATTTTGCTCCAGCTCAAGCACGCTTAACCATGGAGTTTCCTACAAGGTTAAACCCACTTAACTTGCTACCCTATTTACAAAACCTTCAGCAAGTGGTGTGCCTTATGAACCATTCATTATAGATCCACATTAGGGTCCGTTTGGGTGATGGAATACCAAATGCTGGATATAGTCAATTCTGGAAGATGCTGCAATTCTGGAAGATACAAATCCTGAAAATGATTTCCGGAATATGGGCTGACCCGTTTGGTTCACCTAGAAGATGACTGAGAAGATGCATAAGGAATTTTAATTCTTTATTTTAATTTCTTTGAATATGGTGTGTATGTCTGTATATATACACACATACATGTGTGTACATATACACATGCACACATGTGTATATATACACATACACACAAGTGTGTGTATATATGTACACATGTGTGTAAATACACACATGTATACACATGCACACGTGTATATATACACACATACACACATGTGTGTACATGTGTGTATACACACACATACACACATATACACATACACATACACACATATACACACGTGTGTTTATATACATATACATGTGTGTATATACACATATACACACATGTGTATATATATACACAGATACAGACGTGTGTATATACATATACACACATTTGTATATATCTACACATGTGTGTATATATACATATATGTATATACACACGTTTATGTATATACACACATGTATATATATACATCCTTATAGCAATATAATATACATCCTTATAGTCACGGATCCCACGAAACATTAAATTTGGTTTTATAAAAATTGGAATTGGAATTCGAAATTCCAATTCCACCTATTTGAGTGGAAGATACAAATGCCCATTTTGGAGCAAAATTGGAATTTTGAAATTCCAATTCCAATTTTTTGGATGGACACAAACATGGAATTGACATTATCCGGAATTAGATAATGCCAATTCCAGTCTAATTACAGCCCCCAAATGGGCCCTTAGCTCATTAATTGATAAGTAGGAGATATTTTCCACAGTAAGTCAAAATGTGATATCTTTCCACAACAAGTAGGAGATATCTTTAGTTTTTCTAATTTTTTAATTCTCACCTTAATATTTTTTACTTTTAGTTCTCTTTATTTTTCCTCATCAGTTTATAATATTTAATTCAGCCCCTTTAACACTTGCTTTTCTTGGCCCTTTAATACTTCAACTTTTGCACTCTTTGATATTTCCCAACTCTAGAAACCTTATTTTTGTCCATTTGCCAAAACTTGTTCTCTTTAATTTAATTTCTCTTGCACTTAGTATTCCATTAAATCTTTTTCCTATGTTACACGGAAACATGTTTCCTGTCCCTGGGGGACTTGTTTCCGTCCCCAAAACGTTTTGGGGACAGTGGGACAAAAAGGAAACATCCTCCAGCCATACCTGATTTCAAAACAGCAGGAAACCATTGGAAATATCCCCAGACATTTGGGGATGGCGATCCGTCCCCGGAACGCCTAGGGGACACCCAAAACGTCCCCAATCCGTCCCTGAAACAAAAAAAGCATCTCCAAAATATTCAACTGATTTTTGGCATTAAAAATTATAAAAAAGCACTTTTTTTTAAAATTCTTTTTGCCAAATCGACAATGTGGGGATAGCAAGTTAAGTGGGTTTAACCTTATAGGAAACTCTGTGCCAAATCCACAAGGTTTGAATTCATGCCCACAGATGATAAAATTTGCGATTAAATATTTGGCAATGAGATTCGTCATTAAATATATTTAAAGTTTTATTTATTAAATCATAAATGTTAAAATATATTAAAATTATAAATCTAATATTCAATTCAAGTTTTTTAATATTCATCATAATAAACATATGTTAAAAAAATTATATTAAATAATAATTATACTAAATATAGTATAAGTATAAATTAAATTTGATAGCTTTTAAATATTTAATTATTAGAATAAAAAATGAATTCAAGTAATATATATATATATATAAGACTTTTAAGGCCGTTGAATTTAAAATTTACAGTTAAACATTCATTGGATGATCCATTTCTACCCACAGGAGATAGTGACTCAGATGATTCTAAGCCTTTGAATATTCGATAGCTAGAATGAGGCTTAGTTTCATAGGCTGTCTATAGCTTGTTATAGATACATGTTCAAGACTTTTGGATACATGTTTGAGACATTTTGATTTGGATATTTATATTGATAGACCATGGTTTTGATGTTTGAGACTATTGTTATAATGCTGTTATACTGATTTATACTGCTGCTATTATCATTTATATTGTTATACTACTGTTGTAACTCATGAATTGGTGATTTATTTGCATATTGTCTTGTTAATAATCAATTATTGACATAACTCTCTCTCTCTTTCCGTCTCTCTATCTATAATATCTTAATATTGTTAGTATATTTCAGATTGTTCCAAGGAATATATCAATCTATAGAGATCTTGAAGAGCACACAATTATACTGAGGGGGGGGGTGAATCAATATAATAATGATTTTTCAATTTAAAGACTTTTAATCAAAAATAACTTCAAATACTAAAATAAGCAATTATGCACATGAACACAATATTTACGTGGAAACCCAATATGGGAGAAAACCACAAAATAATTTGTTTTTATATAAACTTGTTCTTTTACAATGTTTTGTAGGCTCCAACCTACTAGAGGCTCCAACCCCTATGTTTATGAGCATTGATTCACTAGAAGCACCAACTCCCACACGTCGCAAGCACCAACCTACTGGAAGCACCGACTCCCCCTGTCTGGATTCTGAGCACCAACTCGCTGTATATAAATTTTTCTTCCACCTTGGCAATGTTGCTATCTTCAACTGATGATGGACATTTTAATTTCAGCACATACTTCTTCTTTCAAAGTCAGCCTTTACAAAATATTTATTTGTATAATCTTTCTTTATTGACACCACATTGTATATTCACATAAATCAGATTTTATTCTGATTCTATATATATATATTTATTAGTTCTTCATTCTCTCCAATACATACAAACTACCTCTCAAATCTCCTTTTATTCTTTCCTTTTGCTGACTTACTTTTTTTTTCAAAATGATAGTCTTAATATATTTATACGTTCACACCTTTAAAGAAATGATGTCTCTTTTAAAAGTTGTGACTTTTCATATGATTATCTTGAATTAAATTAATCTTTTTTAATCATGATATTATCTTTTTCGATAATACTTTATCGCATGAAACTTTTAAAAACTTCGATGGCCTTTTTTTAATAGAGCTTCGATAGCAAACTTTTATTTGATAATAATATTAACCTTTGATATATATAATATCTTCATGATATATATTATACCTCTGTATACAATATAATATCAACCTTCAATAATGATATATATTGTCTTCAAAGTATTCAACCATATATACCCGTGTTCTTCAATCGCTGTTCTTGCCATCGACGGTTTATATATATATGCTTTTATCGCTGTTACTATATATATCGCTATTGCCATTCTTATTCTGAAAACAATGTTCATATACCATCGTTGTTTTTCAATGCTGTATATGCTCAATGTTGTATATGCTCAATGCTGTATATCGATTAATATCTTCATGCTGTATATAGTATTCACTACTGTCTTCATAAAACCGTTCTCTATTTTTCCATGTATATCTGAAGATTGCCGTATATCTATGTATCTCTGTCTTCATTCTTCATCGCTAACATATGTTGTATCTTTTAATCGAAACCCTTCCTTTATGTCTTACTTTAATAAACTTTTAATTTAATTTAATTACTTTTTATGTAGACACCGATACCAAGAGTTTTATTGTGCTTCCACAATTATTCATGCTATGCCTCCATTTATCAAGGGAAATAAACCATGTTGAATGCCAGAATGCTCTTTCATAGATATTGAAGTTTCAATTGCTGTGATAGGATAATCAGTTTATCTTCACTTCTCATTGCAAACTTGTTGCCAAATATCAAACTTCAGACTTGCGTACATAAATCAAGATGGCTGTCATAATATCCATCGGGCTACACATCACAGGTTAATTTAGTCGCTGTTCAAATTGCTGTGTAAGTTCGCTGTCCATGTTATTAGTTGATATAGGAAGTTGCTGTCTTTGCCTTAGTAAGCTGCCATATATTAGTTACTAAAGTCAACAATATAATAGGTCTCTTTTAGTGTAATCTCCTCCATATCTCTATAGACATACCTATTAATGAACTCAACTATAGTGTAATAACTTTGCCCAGTATTGAAGTTGACCCAAATCATTTGTTTGACTTTAGCGCACTCCTGTTATAATTTCTTCTTAAAATTGACAAAGCTTCTTGTGAAGTTGGTAATATTTCTTTGTCATTATTTAAGCCTCTTAATAAGTTGCTGCCTTATAAAACATTTTTTTTTACTGTTATGAAGTCGTTGTTCTCTGTCATCTTACTTTTGAACTTCTCATATAAGTCACTTGCCTTATTTTCTTGATAACACCATCTCTTTCTATCAATGTTTCCATTTGGACTAAAGACCTTATACGTAGATTTACTAGCTTGGACCTTTGAAGAATCCTAAGCATCAATCCTTCTGATATATGTTTTTCATCAATCTTATACATAATCTTGATGACCTTGTGTATAGCATACTTGAATCTTTTCTTTGACATCAATGACAACTTCATCTTCATACCTTCGACATCAATGACAATATCTCCAACAGATCTAACAAAACTAAGCACAGGATGTAATAAAATAAACTCAAAGCAAGAAGAGATAGTACCCGGATTGCAACTCTGAAATCCGTCCTTGGAGTCTTTTAATCTGATCCTTCAATTTCTTCTAGCCATGGTCTGAATTAGCCAGCCTGGGGCTTCTCCAAGTTGACACCAATCTGTACTTGAGTGTTCAGATCTGCCCTACAAAGGAAATCGCAGCATCTTGAATACAATTCACAGCTGCTGCAGATTTCACTTCAGCATATAGACAAATTTCGTTCAATGCATGAAGGAGGGCCAGCACTTGATAAAGTTCGCCCCATACCTAGCTTGCCTAATTCCACTCTGGGATATTCGATCTAGGCATGCATAGCAGATCTAAATCGCTACTCCAAATTGCTGCTCCCAAATTGCTGCTCCAAATTTCTTAAGGATGACCGATTCTTGGAAAGGAGGTTATATGTTATGTTTTTGATATGTCTCCTCCAAGAATCGATTTGCTTAGATATGCAAATGGAGTGCCACACTAGGGGCCGACTTGCACAAGTTAAATAATAAATATATATATCCAAATTGGGCCCTCTTTGATTTATTATTTAACTTAAACCATTTTAAGCATATATAAAATCGATCTCAGTAATAAACAATAAATATTAAATATTCCTTAATATTTAATATTATTATTTATGCATATCGAAATCCCAAGTCATTAGATATTTGCCGTAAAGGTCAAAATATCAACACTCCCTCTTGGACTTGAGGCAAAGATCAATCCAATGATCTCCCTCTATCACCCTTAATAGAGATGCCAAAAACATAACCAACATGGACTCTATATCCAATAATGTCATAGATCTCTCATCTATGATAGTAGATCTCTATCTACAAGATATAATGAGAACACAACTGTTCCTCATCATTCCTCAACCATACATCTCATATTCATATGAGAAACATCATATCATATGATGCTTACCATCCAAATGCGGATCTCCTAGATCCTTTGGTCTCCATGACCCAAGAATATCAGTCCATGATGTTCATGATAACATCAAGTCCATGACATCAAAACAACATCAAGTCCATGTTGTTAAGAGCATTGGTCTAACGAATATCAAGTCCATGATATTCACCAAGTGCTCGGAGTAATGGCATGTCGACATCAAGTCCATGTTGTTAAGAGCATTGGTCTAACAAATATCAAGTCCATGATATTCACCAAGTGCTCGGAGTAATGGCATGTCGACATCAAGTCCATGATGTCCACCAATTACTCAGATGTGGATCCTTGATCCACGAGATATCAAATCCATAATATCCTTGAGCATTGGTCTAACAAATATCAAATCCATGATATTCACCAAGTGCTCGAAGCAATGGCCTCCAGACATCAAATCCATGATGTCCACCATATGCTAAACATGGATCCCTGATCCAAGAGATATCAAATCCATGATATCCTCGAGCATTGGCTTAATGAATATCAAGTCCATGATATTCACCAAATGCTCGGAGTAATGGTCTCCCGACATCAAGTCCATGATGTCACCATATGATCAACAATGGATCCCTGATCCATGATAAGAATATCAAGTCCATGATATTCTCTAAGTATCCAATTCATAAGAAACAACTTAGCCATATGCATAGATGTAATCAAATGAATCAGACACAACCAAATGTATCTCATAATCATAATCTCATCTCATGAATCCACATAAGTATAAGAGTAACCAATATGATCATAAGATTTAAGTTAAATGTAAAGTTCACACATAGAACCATATGTAATATAGTCTCAGCTATAAAAGAAAGTATGATCCATTCATACACAATAATCCACTAAAGTATGCTTCCCAAGCTAAAGCATACAAATGATGTATGCCCCATACAATCATATTAAGTAATCAATATCCAAATGCAGTTCTCTCATAGAACCAGCATAATTTATCCAGCATCTATAGACAAGCATAAGAGTAATCACATAAGTCTTCACCACCTAAAGGTAACCAACATATAACCAGGTGCAATGTGATCACAACAAGATGCAATAGTTCTCTCTAAAAAGAAGTGTATCCATACATATATATGATCAATAGCAAGACATATATAAAGGATAACATATGTCCACAAAATATTTTCTCGGGCATACAACAACATTATCTCTAAGTTTCATAATGTATATTCCCAAGAAATATGCCAATTGTAAAATGTAACATATACAACATATGCCAATTCATTAACCAATAATGTATGCACCCATGCATCAAACAATTAATCAGTTATACTAACAATCAACTATGAATGTTCCCGGAACAGCGTTAGATATAACATATGTTAAGGCAAAGTATGTACCCACATAACAAAAATATATGTCAATGTAAATGTAAGGTATGCTCCTCATACAAAACAAAAATGTAACACAATGTACACAGCTCAAAATAAAAGGGTCAGTTATGTCAACCAGCTAAACAGATTTATGCTAATTAGACATTCCTAACCAGCTGATCCAATCAGCTATGTATGTTCCACACATACAATCATATAGTTATGATGATCAAGCCAATGAGGTATAATCCTACCCATACATATGATCAACAAGACATAAGGAAGGAGTTCATAACGCAAAATTAAGTGAGCCCATAATTGAACTTCTTCTTAAATCATATGCCCACAATTAAGTTACCCCAGGGTATATATTACTAAAGGAGATCTACCCCCTCTAGATGATCCTATCTTCACCCTCTAACAAGGTTAAACTCCCTCAACTAGTAAAGGAAGGATAATGCCAATAAGATCTTGTGATCCTGAATCCATATATACATAGCCAATGTATGTTTCCCGTAACGTATGTCAAGTATGTTGCCATTCATACATGAATAGGCCAATAAGGTAGTATGTTGCAGTTCTCTCAAACATAACTCACACAACAGCTAGTATAATGTATACCAAATAGATAGATAGCTATGTAAGTTGCCACAGCTGCATATAGAAAAAAATACTCCCTCTCAATATGCAATAGATACATACTAGATTAAATCAAAAAATCCAATCTTGATGTAAAGGCCAACACAACCCAATGCTGTCAATGTACCGAAGTACTTCCTTCACATAAACAATCAATGATAGTTAATTGGTTATGTATGTCTCCATAATGTAAAATATGTTAAGGCAACATAAAGTGTGCTCTCACACATAAATGATACATGAACAATTATCCAGCTATACCAAAAGCAATATGTCTCAACTATATGTCATATATAGACTCAGCCATAGCAGTGAAGAAGGGTATGCTAACATAAGCCAAATTGCTGCTCCAAATTTCTTAAGGATGATCGATTCTTGGAAAGGAGGTTATATGTTATGTTTTTGATATGTCTCCTCCAAGGATCGATTGTCTTATATATGCAAATGGAGTGCCACACTAGGGGCCGACTTGCACAAGTTAAATAATAAATATATATATCCAAATTGGGCCCTCTTTGATTTATTATTTAACTTAAACCATTTTAAGCATATATAAAATCGATCTCATTAATAAACAATAAATATTAAATATTCCTTAATATTTAATATTATTATTTATGCATATTGAAATCCCAAGTCATTAGATATTTGCCGTAAAGGCAAAAATATCAACAAATATATTTTAAAAAATTCACACATATTTTAAAATTTTGTATATTGTCGTCCCCTATTTTTGGCTCTTTAGGAAATGTCCCGGAAACATGTCCCCTACCTTCCCCCCATCCTTGTCCCCGAAATGCTGTGGAACATAGCTTTTTTCCCTTGTCTTGCTCAATTTTTAATTTTCTCATTTTTTCTATCATCCTCGTTTTCTGCTTTTTGTTCTCATTTCGTATCACTTCTATCAATTTTCTTTTTTCCCTTTGACTCTAATTTCCTATTTTTTTAATATCATTTCTCCATTTACCTATCTTCCATGGCCATTTAAATCACTTCTTCACCTGCATCAATGTATTCAAGATCAAAAACTTAATCTACACTACCATACCTATTACCAAGTTATGGCTGTCCATTAATCATTCTCCTCATTGTTTGCGTGGCATTGTCACCTTGTATAACTAGGGTCTGCATACACTTTTCATCACTTGCCACATTTTAGGCAAAGAGCAGCCTAGAGGAGGTGGCAAAAGCCCTTTTTAATTCACATATTCAACAAGCATTTCATTCTAGCAAAACACTTCCATTATTATTATTGGAGGTACCGTTAGTACTAGTTGGAGTTTTGGTTCTCATTCCTCAAACTCCACCATTTCCACCTCTTTCTCACCCTCTTCTCATTCTACAATGCTCTCTCAATCCAATTTGTAGCTTACATATCCAAGTCTTTGAACAAAGTAGGGGTCATGTATGCTTTTTGTACCATCATGAAATCTTATCTCCATTGGAGGTAATCCATGCATGCAGTTAATTGAAGCTTTGTTGTTGGTATTGTCACTCATGATATTTCTTTGTTGTTTTCGATTGGAAATTCACCTATTAGTCCTCCTAGTCTCTAGTCAAAAGCCTCTTCATGCTTTGTGTAGTCTACGATGTTGATTGAGATTGGTGCCTCCGCTCTTTCTTTATACAATTTTAACTTTAATCCATTAATATTGTCTTTTAGCAAAGTGCCAAACAAATTCTCTAGTTTGATGGCTCCATTCTCACAAACTTCTTTAACTTTAAAGAGACCATGTCATTGTACTTTGAACTTACCTAGCTTGATCTCATTATGCCAATTATATCTCAAAACTTATTGTCCCGACCAAAAGTTCATTCTCCAAACTCCCAGACGTGTTTATCATGCCAATACTTTCTTTGTTGATTCATGTTCTCTATTGCCCACTATGCAAGCACTCTCCATTCATCCAATTTTCTTAACTTAAAAAAGTCATTCCTTCAATCTCTCTGTGTCCCCAAGTCTATTCTCTACTACTATTCTCAAGCTTGGTACAATATACTCCCCAAGAAGAGTTGCTTCTTGAGTGTACATCAAATGGAAGGGTGTATGCTTGATCATCACATTGTATGGATATAGTAAGCCCATAGTATGGCTGGCAGCTTCTCCTCCCACTTACCCTCTTTGATGCTACACAATTTAGGAATGACTAACATGAATACTTTGGTCATTGATTTGGCATGACCGTTTTCTCTAAGGTGGTATGAACTTGACAATTTGTGAAAGATCCAAAACTCCATTGTCATCAGCCTAATGACATGATTGACAAAATGTACACTTTGATCATTTGTGATCTGAATTGGAATACCATACACTATGATAATCTTCTCATAGATGAATCTCACCGTACTCGTGGTTGTGTTGTCTAGCAATGCCTATGCTTCTACCCACTTTGGAGGTACTATGTTGCAACTACTATGTACTAGCATTGGTGTAGTTGACTGACCTTCAATGGACCAATGAAGTCCAATCCCCACCTCTCGAAGCGCTCCTGAGGTTATCAGGGGAACAATGGCATATAATCTTGCTTGAGAGGTTTTCCCATTCTTTGGCACGTGTTACACCCTACTGCCTACTCCTAGGCATCATTATGCACTATTGGCCACCGCAACTTGGATGGTAAAACTTTTTGGCTTGCGGCATCCATGTAATGTCCCCGTTTTAGCTCACCATGGTTTAAGATTGGTTTAGCCTATCATTGGCCCTTGTAGGCTAAGTCAGCTAGTTAGAGGGTCCCAGTTGGCAAAAAAAGAGGCTCTTTTCATTCCACAGTACAAAAGTGTTTAGGGTTGCTCTTCGTTTGGCTCATTTTGGTACACTTACTATTTATAGTAAATCATTTATCCAACATTTCTATATTTGGCAGGGCACCTGGACTGACCTCAGTTGTACTGTCGATCCTAATAAAGTTAAATTTAAATATTTAACTTTATTAATGTTAAGTCTATAGTTGTAGGAAATATTAAATTAAAAGTTCCCCTTTATTCTATAATACATTGCAGACATAGAAGTGTTTGAGGACTTAAGTTGAAGGAAAATTAACCTAAATGGCATGAGAAAGATTAAAGGAAAAACGCATCACATAAAAATAGGAATTGTGATAAAATAGGGGGAGAAGCAATTGCAATAAAATAGGGGAAAACAAAATCCCAAAAAATTAGAAAATGGGAAAAAAGTGATTTTGTTTATCCCACATTGGCAAGGTGAGTGAATGAGCTCTTATGAGAGTGTTATTAAAGAGATTGAAAAGCTCTTTTTCAGCATGCTTGGAAAATATATGAAACTTGATGGAATTGTCTGGAGATTTTATCTCAACTTCAAGGGCTTGGAAGACAAAATCCCTCTTCGTTGACATTCTCTTTACACTTGAAACACAGTCAGGAGGATTGATGAGGGCTTATTATGAGGTAACTCTATTTGAGATAGATATTGCTTTCAAATTCCAATACTTGGTTGTTAGGAGAGTTTGATCGGGGATTTAGAGTTGTGTTATGGTTTGATCTGCTGTGAATGAGTTTGCTGAGAACGATTTACATCATTTGGAGGGAAACATATACGTCGTACAAGTCAGATTCTACTGAAGAGTGAGCTACAGTAGTTGGGTAATGGATTTCAAGGGCCGTACAAGTCTGGACCCCTCATTACAGTGTTGTACCAATCTGCTAATTAACTGAAACAGTGTCGTACAGGTCTAAAAGGGTTTAGGAGGAGGTTGTACCAGTCTGGAAGCAAAAAATAAGTGTCGTATACACTTTTCTGATGTTCTACCAGGTCTGAAAAGAGTTATACAGTGAACTAATTATGATAGAGAGTTGCAGCTGGGATTTGAAGAACAACATTGCTATTGGTGTGTAATCTCATGTATACATTGTGACTTGGTATGTAGAGTTTTGATGTCACATTGTCATTGTAGAAAGAAATAATTTGCTGTCATAGATCTGAGATATCGATTTTCTGTTATAAAATTCAGATTAGCTGTCATAAACTTCAGATTTTTAGCAAATAAAAATAAAGTATATGTATGCATTGTCTTTACAGTAGTATTCTATCTATTGGTGATTTGTTGATGCTGATTACCCTTTTCAAGAATTTACTTATTCAAGCAAACTGAAATATCATAAGTTTAGAAAGAAAAAATATTTGATAATTAAGGCAGACTCTTACACCACTCGAAGACCTCTCAAGTTTCAACACCGCCATCATAGATACCGAAGACCCTCCACCACTTAGGTAACATTTTGGCTAGATCTCCCCACTAACTTCACTATCTAGCTGCCAAGGTGGATGGTCGTCACCTTTGTATCACCATCTTGTGTCCTCTAAAAAACATGGTTGGGCCCCTTCGATTCAAGAGAAGATTCATAATTTGTATCTTACAATACTCCATAGAGGGATATATAGAGATGATCCCGAGGGAGAAAAAATTGTTGTTCTTACTTGTTGGGAAGTTGTGGCTAATGGTAACAATCTGCTAAGTGAAGGGTACAATAGCCCTAAATGGAAAGACTACTCCACCCCACCCCTGAGCACTAAAGTTTCCCTCGTTGCTTAATTGTAATGGTTCTAATTATTACTATTGAATTGGTGACTTGACAATTGTTTCTTTGGTGTGGGCGTGTTCTCATAGTTTTGTGTGGTCATTTCTTTTTGGTGGGGCGCATGTTTCTATAGTTTCCTAGCTTTGCAAAGTTTGGATTTGGGATGTGATTCCATGTCACCCATGCTTTTTAAGTATTATGATGTACATTTTAACTAATGGTTTTAATATATAGTCTTTCTATCGAAAAAAACTTTGACAGCTAGAATCAAAACAAGCATCGCCTTTTGCTTTCTTAATTTGAATCTTAAATTGAAAGAGTTAGGTAACTTTACCTCTATCACAAGTCTTTTGGTACAATACATGCAATCCTCTTGTCCACATCTGAATTGCAGCTTATCTCAACTCTCGAAAGAAGACAAATGTTTCCCCTTCTTTATCTTGTTCTTGTAAGCACACAATTCTAGATACAACTTCCAACAAGTCTCATGTGTGATTGTCTACATCATTGTTCCCCCAACATGTATCATCTTTTTTTGAGAAGAGTAGAAGAAGCATAATATTTATCTTTCTCCTTAGGATTGGAATTACCTTACTATTTTCAAGAATTTGAAGATGACAATGGAACTTTCTTCTTTTCCATCTCAAGATAATGATCTTGAGAACATACCTCATCAATGTTTCATAGTTTAGCCATGAGCTTAGGCCTCCGTAGATCATCATGAATTCCACCAATATACTTTATCAAGGTATCATGATCAGGAACATCTCTATTCATTATGTCTGACTTGTGAAACTTACAACTGTAATCCAGCACATTTTGGCCTTTTTGCTTTATATGAAGGAATCGGCAACTTAGCAATTTGGCACCCACTAATGACGTACTAATAAGCTGAGTGAATCTCTATAACTTTTGGGCCTTGCTAGGATGTTCCACTCCTGTTTGATTGTTTATAGTTACACCGCCCTGGGGGACGGGGGGACAAGGCAACGAGGGGACAAGTTTTCGAGACAGGGGGACAGAGGGGCCTCAATTTGGGGACGGCGGCAAGGAACAGGGTGTATATAATATACATGTGGTACTTAAAATGCTAGTTATGAAAAGATGTATAACAATATAAGACATAACGATGTAAAATCATTGAACATTGAACATTGCATTGTGATTGATCATTGAACATTGAACATTGAACATTAAACAATAAATTTTAAATTTTAAACTTTAAATACTCAAATCAGAAAATGGAAGAGTTCTATTATATAAATAATAATAACAAAGCCAAATACTAAAGTCTGATATCAAAAGTATGAGTATCTATCTCATCATTAAGATGATTACATTGAGTAGCATGATATGATATATCAAAACAAGTACAAACCACAAAATCAAAATGCCAAGGCCCAAAACGTAGTGATTCTAGTGAAGGAGGCCTCTAATCAACCATTGAGGGTTTGGAAAACTTGTCATCATTGGAACTATCAGCCTCTCCAAGGTTAAGAGCCGCGAAAGGAACACCGACCAGCCCTGCATCTAAAGCATCCTCATCCTCATCACTTTTTTGGCTTGTTGTGACGGGGGACATTTGGGCATCCCCTTAGGGGTCGAGGGATGCCTGGGCATCCCTTGTACCCACCGGGGACACCAAGACATCCCCGCATCTCCTCAGGAATGGTGGCAGGACAGTGGCGCCACTGGGGGCGCCGGAACGCAGTCCCCCCATCCCTAGTGCGTCACCGTTCCGGGAACGCCAAGGATTTGGGGGGGGGGGGGGACAAGACACGTCCCCGGGTTACTATGGTTTAAATCAAATTTTTAACTCAGGACATTAGTCAAAGCGCCAAACCATTCCCAATGTCTATGTGGCCATTAGGATTCAATGGTGCTTCGATGGTGCATCAGATGGCTGCTAATAACATAAGTTCCATATTTTGAACAAATAAACTTCCTATTAGCATATGTTTGAATGCCAATTTAGCACCACTTCCGCTGCATCGTTATGCCGACATGGCACTACAGTCTAAGTAGAAATTTTTTAATTTTACTATTCACAAACATCCAACACCAGTTCAACAACGAAAAATCGGAAAGAAAGGGAGTTTTAGATTGAAGCAATTCTTTTTTTGTGTTTCCATTTTAATCATTTTTTATGCAATTGCTCTGTGATCACGCTGCTCTGTGAATGTGCAGCACCTGTTAGTTTGTTTTGTTTTGTGAACAGCTGCATACTAGGAGTTGCTTGGAATTGTAGCATTATTGTCTGTCTTTTACCTTAAAAGGTAAGCAAACAGTTTCTCCATTTTATGACTTTTAATTTATAAAACCCTAGCTTGTAGGACGATCAAGATAATGATCATAATTTTATTATTCTGCAATTTACCCATTCAAAGCTTCAAGTTTTACTTCTGTTTCTCTATCATGCCAACAATATTTTTATATCACTGTATAAAATGAATGGAAACTATATGAAGTCCTTGGCCCTTAGCTAAAGAGGTTCAGCCTAAAGGCTGATCTCCATCAAAAAAAAAAGGGATGGAAACTATATAAAGATTTCTGTCAATACCCACAGCAAACAAATTCTGAGACTATATAAGCCTCTGTGGCTGTATGGATTAAGTTAGTTTGCATAGGCAGAATTAACTTAAGCCGTCAATTGTAAGAAATAAATTTTAACAGTAAGAAATAACTTTTAATCATAAACAACTAAAATTTTATTTTTTTTAGTTTATAACTTATTAATAATTTTTTTAAGAATTTAAAAAATTTATCTTTTTAATAAATATAAAATATGTTTATAAAAATCATTGTTGTTTTTGAGTTTGTTATATTATTTGAAGTACTTAAAAAATTCATCTTAATAATTTACAATAAACCAAACAAAATAGAAATAATTGTTTACTATTAAAAGTGATTTCTTACAATTGACAGATTAAATTAATTCTGCCAATGCAAACTAACTAAGTTTATAGAGCCACAGAGGCTTATATAGTTTCAGAATGTTTTATGCTGCAGGTATTGACAGAAACATGCATCAATTTATATAGTTTCCATCCAATTTTTACAGTGATATAAAAATATTGCCAACATGGAGGAATAAAAATAAAACTTGAAGCTTTGAATGGGTAAATTGCAAAATAATAAAATTGTGACCATTATCATGATCATGGCCTCCTAGCTAGAGTTTTAAAGATTAAAACTCATAAAATGGAGAAACTGTTTGCTTACCTTTTAAGGTAAAAGACACGCAATAATGTTGTGATTCCAAACAACTCCCAGCACACAGCAGTTCACACAACTAAACAAACTACAGGTGCAGCACATTCACAGAGCAGCACCATCACAGAGGAATTGCATAAAAAACGATTAAAATGGAGACAATAAAAAGTACGACTTGCTTCAATCGAAAAATCTCTTCTTTATGATTTTTCGTCATTGAACTGGTGTTGGATGTTTGTGAATAGAAAAAAAAAATTCTAATTAAACTGCAGTGCTATGTCAGCAGAGCAATGCAGCAGAACTAGTGCTAAACTGGCGTTCAAGCATGCACTAACGGAGAGTTAATTTATTCAAAATATGGAGCTTAAGTTACAGTATTAGCAACCATCAAATGCACCATCACATCCTGATGGCTGCATAGACGCTGCCCTAACTATTCAACCTATCACATTTTGGCCTTTTTATTGCCTAAAATATTGCCAAATAATAATACCTTCATAACAAATAGGACAAATTTGCTTTGTAATCCAAGTTTTAAAATCATCCCATTTACAAACAGTATTATTTTTTTCTTATAGATAAAGAGCAAGCATAACTTTCAAATCAAGTGCATGACTAGCCATCCTCCATCTAACAAAAACAATTTTTTGTTCTTCATTATAATTGATACTTCAAGTTAAGACAGCCAATAGACAAGCCTCTTGGCATATACTTCTTCATATGGTGGATTTCCAATCTTGACATCTGCTCTACATGGAGGTGTAATCAGGTGCATAAAGTTGGAATGGACCACCCCTCATGGGCTTGGGGCTGTTCTTTTCTCAGCCCATCAATTACTTGAGGATCCTCCATAGGCACTTGTAGCTTCCCCATGAGAGCCTCCATAACCTTTTTGTACTGATCAAGCTTCCAAAGAGATTGAGACAATCGTACCATATCTCCTTCCAACTTAAGAGAAGTTTTTCCCCTCCTCTTGAGGTATCCATTCTTCTCAACATGGAAAAGAGCTTATTTCTCAAGCCACTATCTCCATCCATGTTTACAAGCTTATTTATTCTTGAGGTTAATAAGGACACTTTTTAACAGCAAAAATATCCAACACTTGCAAATAGCTCTGAAACTTGTTCTGCAAACAATCCTACTTGCACTCCATTCTTTTAAGCACTCAATCAAGCAACTTACAAGACTAGAATTGAATTTTACAAGAACCCCAAGAAACATATTTATAAAAGAGTTCAGCATGGCACTGAATACAAAAGCCCAAACTTTATTGTAACCCAAAAGGATGGAATTATGAGTGCTTCAACTTCATGAATATCCACGGACTCAACTGTTTTGTCCTATACTAGATGGTTTTGAGGTTTCCAAACTCATCCAAGGGCTCAGCTTTGCACATGATGGTTTGGGCCCTAATCAAGCATGCCAGACTATTTTGACTATACCCAAACTTGTTGCATTATGGATGTTCAATGGTTGCTTATGATCCCTGAGTGTCCAGATACACTCCTAAATTTTACACATCTATTTCTTCTTCGTAACCTTTTACAGACTCTGTCCCATTGAATTTTATGACATATTGGCTTAATTGGGTGCATTTCAATTTATAGGGTCTTAAGATTGGTGGCTTAGCTAATTTTCTAACTTAAATAATCTAATTCTAATTATTCATGGAGCAAAAATGCTTTCAAATGCTACAAAGTAAACATCCTCTAAGATAACACTACATGTATGGTGATATCCCTGTATTCTACTGCTGAAGAAACAACCAATCATCAACATATAGCCATCAATGGGATCAAGGCTCTACTGCATGCTAAAAAAGACTGCTACAATATTGAGGGATGAATCTATTAGCAAATTTTGCTAAAATAATACCTGATTATTGCATTCCTTCTTCAGATGAAAACATTAGTGAAGATGTCTTGATTATTGAAGATTGAATCTAGAAATTGATGCTGGTTTTCATTTTTTCATTTTTCCCTGGCTGATAAATATATTTTCTATAACTGGTCGATGAGACTTGTGTAGTTTGCAAAAAACATCTCTGTCCTACGATCTGCATAGAAGAATGATAGAAATCTAGATGAATAAGTCTATCTCCTGCTTTCTGCATTGTAGTTGAGTTTTTTCATTTCAACACAAAGCGATGATCCTGCATTTTTATTAGATAAGCAGTATAGTCTGCTTGCTCCTATAAGAGATAATTCTTTATTTGTTTGCAATTGACTGGTAACTTTCAGAGAGGAAGCTGCATTCAAACCAAACAGATTTTTGGTGATGTTTTTCCTAGGGGTGAAGTATTCTAAGAATTTAGCTGTGCTTTTGCTACAAATAGTAATAATCATAAAATAAACTTGACTTCATCCATAATCTTCTATGCTTCATTCACAACTTCTCCTTAGGAAACTCGCAACACATACGGCTATGCCAGAGATTAAACTAGTGTATTTGGAACTGCATCTTATAGAACTATCTAGGGTGCTTCCTATGCATTTTCTTATACCTTAAGGGGGACCTGCATTCAGTGGTTGGTGTAAATAAAGAATATAAAGCACGGATGACCAAGCTTCTACCATAATTGAACCATAGATGATTGGTGTTTGAAGCACATGCTCTTTGCTTTATATACGTTCTATCAATCAATAGCTTGTCCCATCAGCACCAAAGCCAAAAACAGTAGCAGGAGCGAAGGCATCAAAAGTGACAAGGGGCAGGCAAATAAGAGATAACTGGCAGAGAGTTAGCAGGCAATTCAATACTCACAGGTGGAGAAACAACTGGTAAATCAGGGATAACAGAGTACAGGTCATAAAAACACATAGGGCATAGCCCACATCTTCGAGAATCAGAAGGTCCACCGCACATCATTGCATTTGATGGTGTTCCATGAGCTTTTGTGATGAAGGGTGCTCCCCTTAATACCACAAACACATAACAGAAACAGAGAAACAACAACAATATGCAAGAACAGAAAATTGGCTTCTTATTATCTCCACAAATGTGGAATTACAAACCTTCAAAATTACAATATGCAAAGCCACATGGGCATTTCCTTACAATATTCTGTAAGACAAAGCCTCGAATTATTACCCAGATCTACCACCCCGAACTGCCTAGACAACACTACAAGCCTTCTTTATATAGGCAATTTCCACCGCCCAAGAAGGTTCTAGAAATTTTGCCCTTAAGGCCAACTATACATAGAATCAATTTATTTTCACAATTTTTACAATAGGGTCAGCTCAAAAGAAATACAAAATATGATTTTAGGTAACCCAACTTCCGGAGGCCATAACGTTCTAACCGTAGCTCCTTTTTTCTATTGTAACCACTTTTCGAAAATGCCATGACAAGATCTATAGCGCTTGACATGCGCTAGCACCAGTCAGCCAAGGGTCGATCGTGATCTGAAGCCTCTAAGACCTTCAAAATTGACCTGAAAGATTTCGTACCCAAAAAATCTCAATAACTTCACCAATACTAATGATGTGGCAATAAAACTCAACTGGTAGGATGAAATGACTAGGATGAACCTCCAACTGTGAAATCAAAACATTCTGAGATCATATGACCAACAACTAAAAATAGTAAGTTTCCATAAATAGTAGCTCTACACAAGATAGCCCTTATTGAAAAGCAAACAGAAATATTTTTGGGTGATGCAAGATTGCTCTTACACCCAGGATGCTCCTGCATCAGACACCCGGGGTAATTTGAGAAGTCACCCTGTCACGACTCGGGTGTGCAGAGGAAAACCAAGACGATTAACCTCCTCCTTTGCTAGCCATGACGAATCTTCAACAGGTCATCCTTTCCATTTGACCAAATACTCTTCGTATGTCCTGTTCCTTGTGCTTCTGCCAACACGACTATCCAATATGTCTTCAATCTCCTTGATATTTGAACTGGTTGCTAGAATACTCCACTGTGCTGCTGTAACCTCATCTTCAACACCTCGTTCATGATACTCTGTCAGATCTGAAACATTAAATACTAGTGAAATATTCAGCTCAGTAGACAACTCGACCTCATATGCATTTCCTAAATCATGCTTATTCAGTATCTTACATGCCCCAAACTTCTTCATTTTCAACTTGTTATATGTACCAACTGAAAATCTTTCCTTCCGCAAATGAACCGTGACTTCATCTCCAACCTGAAATTCCTTATGCCTCCTTTTCTCATCTGTCTTAGCCTTATACTGCGCATTCATTTTGGTAATGTGCTTCCTCACCTCCTCATGGATGTTCTTCAAATGTTCTGCAAAATCCTCAGCTTATGCACTACTTATTTCTCCTTTATCTATCTTTCTCAACTCAAATGCATTTCTTGAACTACTCCCATATACAATCTGGAATGGTGATTTACCAGTGCTCCTGTTGACAGAATTATTGTATGCAAATTCTGCCTGTGGTAAAATCAAATCCCATCCCGTTGGCTTATCTCCAACCAAACATCTCAGCAAATTTTCCAAACTCCTATTCACCACCTCTGTCTGTCCATCAGTCTATGAATGATGTGATGAACTGAACTTCAAATCTGTCTTCAACTTTTTCCACAATGTACACCAAAAATATCCAACGAACTTAGTGTCCCTATTTGAAACTATACTCTTTGGCAAACCATGTAGTCTCACCACTTCTCTGAAAAATAATTCTGCTACATGAACAGCATCATTGGTCTTCTTGTAGGGAACAAAATGTGTCATCTTTGAAAATCTGTCAACTACCACAAAAATTGAATCATGTCCCCGCTATGTCCTTGGTAAACCAAGAACACAGTCCATACTGATATCCTCCCAAGGCTTCTCTGGTACAGGTAATGGCTGATACAACCCTGTATTCTGCTTCACTCCTTTCGCCATCTAACATACTCTGCAACTCTGTACAAACTTCTTGACATCTTGCTACAACTGCGGCCAATAATAATTCTCACTAACCAAAGCAAGGGTTTTATCACGACCAAAATGTTCAGCCAATCCTCCGCTATGCTTCTCCTTGATGAGATTCTCCCTCATAGAACTTCTTGGAATGCACAACTGACTCCCTTTAAATAGCATATCATCCTGAATGATGAAATCCAGCCACTTCGTTCTATCTAGAGTAACAAGTTCTTTACAAGCTTTCCAAGCTTCACCAAAATAAGGATCCTCTGGATACAAATTCTTGAGTTCCTTGAACCCAACCACCTCAATCTGCATCTCTGTCAGCAATAGTTGCCTTCTGCTAAGCGCATCTACAACCCTGTTAAACTTTCCACTTCTGTGTTTCAAAACAAATGTATAACTCTGCAAAAACTCAACCCATTTCAAATGTCTTTGATTCAATTTTCCTTGACTATTCAAATATTGCAAAGCTTGATGATCAGTATACAAAACAAACTTCTTAGGAAGCAAATAATGTCTCCACTTCTTCAATGCCTGAACTATAGCATAAAATTCTTGATCATAAACAGAATATTTTCTCTTGGCATCATTTAACTTCTCACTGAAATAAGCAATAGGTTTACCTTCTTGGCTCATAACAACTCCTATTGCAGTACCACTAGCATCACAGTCTACTTGAAACACCTTATTAAAATTTGGAAGTGCTAAAACAAGTTGTTCTATAACTTTTTGTTTCAATAGTTTAAAACTCTTATCTGCCCCATTAGTCCATTTGAACTCTTTTCTATCCCCTCATTGTTTCAGTCAAGGGTCCACAAATATTGCTAAAATTTCTGATAAACTTTCTGTAAAAGCTAGCTAAACCATGAAAAGATCTTACCTCAGTAGCACTCCTTGGAGTAGGCCATTCAAGGATAGCCTGTACTTTCTCTGGGTCCATTTTCAGACCTTCTACTGAAACTACAAATCCCAAATACACTAACTCTTTCTTCACAAAACTGCACTTCTTCAAATTTATCAACAATTTATCTTCTCTCAACTTCTCAAACACCATACAAATATGCATCATATGTTCTTCTAATGTCTTACTAAAGATCAAAATATCATCTAGGTAAACAATGACAAACTTACCCAGAAACTCTTTCAGAACCTCGTTCATGAGCCGCATGAAAGTGCTCGGTGCATTAGTTAGCCCAAAAGGCATGACTAACCACTCATACAGTCATTCCTTTGTCTTGAAGGCAGTCTTCCATTCATCTCCTTGTCTGATCCAAATCTAGTGATATCCACTCTTCAGATCTATCTTTGAGAAATACACAGCCCCACTCAAACAGTCCATAAATCATTCATTCGTGGCAATGGAAACCAGTACTTGATTGTGATCTTGTTTATTGCTCTAGAATCTGTACACATCCTCCATTCTCCATTCTTCGGTGTTAATACCGCTGGTACAGCATAGGGACTTAGACTCTCTCGAATCAACCCCTTCTGCAATAACTTATGTACTTGTCTATTCAACTCTTCACTTTCTGCTAGTGTCATTCTGTGTGCTGCTTTGTTTGGCAAACTGGCTCCTGAAATCAAATCCATCTGATGACTGATCTTCCTTACCGATGGCAATCCATCAGGTACATTATCAGATACAATATCCTGAAACTCATTCAACAAATCTGCAACCTCTACAGGCACATCCTCTACTTCCTCTTTACCAGCTTTTGGAATTAAAGCAAAACACATGCTCATGCCTCATACCATCTAGGAATTTTCTTCCATCAGCAAATGTTATTTTTGCATTACCACATACATTTTCTTCGGTCTCCTTCAATGGCTTTAGCTTATGTCGTACTCCATCCTTTGTCAGGGAATAGGTATTCGCACAACCATCGTGTACCGCACGTCTATCAAACTATCACGGTCTACCCAACAACATATGACATGCATCCATAGATATGATATCACATAGTACCTCATCTTGCTACCCACCGATCTTGAACTTTACTAGGCACTGTTCACTGACCATGACCTTGTGGTCATCCTGCACCCAGGCAATCCGATATGGATGTGGGTGTTTCTGTCTCTTGAGCTTCAACTTTGTCACCATCTCTTCTAACACCAAATTGTCAGTGCTTCCACTATCAATAATCACATCACAGCATTTACTCTTACACTTGCATCTAGTACAAAACAGACTCCTCCTTTGTTCGGGTTCATTCTCACCACTCAGCGGGACTTTTCTGTTAATCAACATTTCTCCTCTTTCAGCATCTTCAGAATTTGAGGATCTGGCATCTTCATCTACATGTGCCACTCTGGCCTGGCTTTCATTCCTCCTATCTGTCCTTCCTTGGCGTTGGGGACATTCAAATGCGCTATGACCTTCTTCTCCACAGTGAAAACATGTTCTACGGAAGCCTCCTCTTCCTGAACCTTGTCCTCTTCCTCTTCCTCTCTGATCTCTATTGTTCTAATCTTGGAAATGATTGGAATTGTTTCCTCTCTGATTTTGACTACTACTGGCCTCATCCTTCTTTTTCAAATCTTCATTTCGGCCTCCATATGACTGTCCACCAAATCGTCCACTACGACCTCTTTCGTTTTGTCTGCTCTCGAACTTCTTGTTCAGCTTTTCCTTTACTTTTAGAGCAAATTGGTATGCCTCTTCAATACTGTTCATTCAAACCAAATTCAACTCCTCTTGAATGCTCGGCCTCAACCCATTAAGGTAACGGGCAACTTTCTCCTTATCAGCTTCCGCATAGCCTGTTCTGATGAGGATTCGATAGAACTCCTCTGTATACTCCTGAACAGATCTTCCTGCTTGCTTCAAACTTTGCATCTTCTTCAAAAGGTCAAGCTCATAATCAACAGGAATGAACTATCGCTTCAATTTATCCACCATCCCATCCCATCTTGTGATTTTATCTTTCCCTCTTCTATTTCGCTTCAATTGAATCTCTTGCCACTAGATCTTCGCATGACCTTTCAGTCTGGCCTTCACAAACTTGACCCGATCAGGATCCTCCATATCTTCATACTCAAAATATTCTTCACATTCATTGATCCAGTCGATCAATTCCTCTGGGTTAAGATTCTCTGAAAATGTAGGAACCTCGATCTTAGGTCTTTTCCTAATCTTGGAAATGGTCCGGAAAAGCCTTTCTTCCTCTTGATTCAAAACTTCAACGTCTTCTTGATCATCATTTCTTTTTTCGACTTCATCCTCACTTTCGTCTCTGACATTAAGATTCATTCCTCTACGAATCTCTTCTTGCAATGCTTGCACTTGTCTCTGGAGTGCTCTAACCTCAGGTGTTACAACACTAGCTCTTCCACCACGTTCCCTTCATGGAGGCATTTTCACGCTTCTCGCTGAAACCCTAACCTCGGTCCTGGTGCAAACTGCCTCACAGTCGGCGAATCGTTTACACAGAAACCCTAAGCCACGATCTTGGTGCAAACTACCTCACAATCGGCGATCTGCTTACACACTCGAAAACTCCTACTCTGATACCACTTGATGAAGGGTGCTCCCTTTAATACCACAAACACATAATAGAAACAGAGAAACAACAACAAAATCCAAGAACAGAAAATTGGCTTCTTATTATCTCCACAAATGTGGAATTACAAACTTTCAGAATTACAATATGCAAAGCCACATGGGCATTCCCTTACAATATTTTGTAAGACAAAGCCTCGAATTATTACCCAGATCTACCACCCCGAACTGCCTAGACAACACTACGGGTCTTCTTTATATAGGCAATTTTCACCGCCCGAGAAGGTTCCAAAAATTTAGCCCTTAAGGCCGACTATACATAGAATTAATTTATTTTCACAATTTTTACAATAGGGTCAACTCAAAAGAAATACAAAATATGATTTTAGATAACCCAACTTCCGGAGGCCATAACTTTCTAACCATAGCTCTGTTTTTCTATTGTAACCACTTTTCGGAAACGCCATGACGAGATCTACAACACCTATCACGCGCTAGCGCCAATCAGTCAGGGGTCGATGGTGATCCGGAGCCTCTAAGGCCTTCAAAATTGACCTGAAAGATTTCGTACCCAAAAAACCTCGATAAGTTCACCAATACTAATGATGTGGCAATGAAACTCAACTGGTAAGCTGAAATGACTAGGATGAACCTCCAATTGTGAAATCAAAACATTCTAAGATCATATGACCAACTTACTAAAAATAGTAAGTTTCCATAAATAGCAGCTCTGCACAAGATAACCCTTATTGAAAAGCAAACAGAAATATTTTTGGGTGATGCAAGATTGCTCTTACACCCAGGATGCTCTTGCATCACTTTGTTCCTACATGCCCTGCATAAGCATCCAAGCCCATTCTGGAGCCAAAAACAGAGATAGAAAAGATGAGTGTAGTGGTTTAAATTTACCTGGAACAACCACCATTAGTAACTTTCAGGAGAGCTAGCTAGAGAAGATTAAACTTTACTCAGCTTACCCACTACTAGTTCAAGTCCAAGCTAAACTTTGCTCAGTTCCAAATCAATTTCCACAACTGGACATCCCTTTCAATTTCAATGCCTAAGTTGCTGCCCACCCCAATGTAAGTAGCACCACCATCTGCTTCCCAAGACGCCCCATAGGGGTCAACTGAATATGGATTGGCTCCACTCTCTGTGCATCTATCTCCGGGTTGGGTGGGAATTGAAAGTGCCTAGGTAGGGGGTTATAATGTTGGGTGAGCAGGAGCAAGCTGCAGGGTCTCAATCTTCTCTAACCAAAAAATATTCTGTCTTTTACGCAGGCTCTATTGTTGGTGCTTCTACAGTTGTTCCCACTTCTATCTTTATTGGTGCAATTCAGTCATCAAAATCAACAAGATCAATGGCCACGCTCTTTTTTCATATCTCACACAATTCCCTCTTGAAAATAATATTATACTTCATCCAAAAGTCTTCTAAGGCACAGAGTCATTAAGCAATTCATGTTGGCAATATGTGTTGTTGCTGATGTCAACTTGATATCTAACAGTAAGTATTGTCACTAAGAAGATAACTGAAGTATATGCTGTGGTCATTGATATGTCTAAGTATGGGCAGAGGTCTCTAATGTGCTTGATGGTACATACCAATGTTGAAGATACTAGAGTACAATTGTACAAATGATTAGAGATGAAGAAGTGAGTCTGGAGAATCAGTTTATGACATCATTTTGGTCCGGAACAGATGACAGAGATTAGATGGTATGCAATGGTTCTTTCCTGGTTTGTTTATATGACGTCAATGTTTTGGTCAAAGTCTACATTCTTTGAGTATCAGTATTTAGATGTATGAGATCATCATTTTGATTGGGAAATTGAGGAAATTCATCTAAGAGCAGATCTGCCAGATTTCCTGTGCATATGTGTTGATACTTCTACTCTGCGTTTCTCCACCCTGCATGATATGGCTATGTGGTTTTGGAATCATGTTAAGGATTATATCAGACACCATTGTGCCAAGTTTCATAAGTCACTTGTACAGAGGAAGCTGTAAATACTTATACTCCGGTTAGCAGTCTACCAGTGTATTGCATCTCAAATGGCTCACTAGAATGCTCCACACTCTTCTGCAGTGATAGATATGGCTTTGTCATCTTGCGAAGATGCTTATGACTATGTTTTTTATCAGCATGGTGAGTTTTAGGGCTGCTGGTGTTCCGGTGCACAGGGTATGTTGAGTTGTTGCAATTCTGTCTGTCTGATGTATGCAGTTGATACCAGTTTGACGATAATTTATCTTCAGGACTTGGTCTTAGTGTTTGGTGTCTTCAGGAATACTTCTGGAAAGGTTGTAGATAGTCACCTATGCCATCATTTTGGTCTGCTCAATATTGTGAATATCTTTCTGAAGGTACGAAGGTTGATGATAACACCAGCATTGCTTTTGGGCTGACTTGTCATGTTTCTTTTAGTTGTGATTGCTCCCGATCTTCACATTAGCCATAGGAAAGTAGTAAGATGTGATTAAGGATTTGTTAAGAGGTAGGTTGATCCACAACCTAATTTGGTGATTAAGGCACATGTTTGAAGGCCGAACTATTTTAGGTCACAATGTTTCATTTGTTAAAATTCTATTTAGTCAAGTTAAAAAGTAGTGATTATGTGAAGGATATATATCTGAGTGTGTGTGTGTGTGTGTGTGTGGAAGGAAAGTTCATTTTGAGAAGTGTGACTTGTAATTTATGATGTGCGAATTAATGTGAAAAACGGGACACTGAACAATCAAAGAAAGTATGAAGTGTGAGAAATCAGTGATAGATTGTTTGGGCTTAAAAAGGGATTGCATCATCTGCATCTATTGGATGTTCTTCAACAGCAGTTCATTTCACATTGTTTCACTGTAAACACTTTTGTATCTTTCCCTGAAGAAGTGGTCTTCAGTCTGCAAGTCGTTTGTATCTTGCCCTAGGGAACTGCATCCTAGTTTGCAAGTTAGAGAGTAGTGTACTTCCTTGGTTATGAGCCAAAACAAACAATTTTACTAGTAGTTTCATTTATTGTGAGTTAATCTAAGTTACCGGGTTCACACCCTGGACCCTCGAACCGGGTTTGGGTTCGCGTGGGGTCTGTGATCAGACCTGTGGCCCAAAAAAACATTTAAAACACATTTTTTTTTTTGTTTTTTTTCCTTTCCAAACACATTTCTTTCACAATTCTGTGTATTTATCTTATTTTTTGTATATATAATGCATATATATATATATATATATACACACACACACACACACACACACACACACACACACGAACCCATACGAACCATAATAAAAAAAAAATTCATGAACCCACATACCGGGTTCTCGTACCCGAACCCAAACCAGTAACTTAAAAGTTAATCCTCACCGTGGTTTTTCCTTCCTTGCATTTTACACATAAAAATCTTGGTGTCCCTGTGTATTTTGATCTACTTCTATTTGTTTGTTTCTGCCACATTGACTAAATGGGATGTAATAAGCTTACCAAGTTCCTTTGCTAGTATGTCTCATTAGCATTCTACCAAAACTTAAAAAGTTGTGAAACTCTTGAATTATGAATGTTCGTATCCATCCTAGATCCATTGCATTATCTCACAGTCATAAATATCAGTTGAATCCATAAATGAAAATAAGAGCCAATTACAATCCATGCCTCTAGTGGAATATTACTTACTAGTTACTACCAATCACCAAGCCACGCCATAATGGAAATCCTCTCAACATCATTCTACAGAATCCTCAATGTATATTGTCCTTCTTTAGTGGAAATGGATAATAAATATAAGAGATTTTTATAACCATCAAATAAAATGACTGACATGAAGCATACCACAGGGATGCAAAGCTCATTGGTAGCAACAAAATATGATTTCCCTGTGCCAACAGCTCCTTCGCCATATCCCCGCACACTGTTAAAGCCTCCAATTGGGAATGCATCGTGTGGAGCTAAATCTCCTTTTACAGTGCCAAATGAGACGCTGCATCAAAAATAAGGTGAACAGGGCAAAACATTGGTTATTTTTAACATAAATCGGATACTTTTGTCATACAGACTGAAGAGTAGATATGGTAATATGACCTACCTTGAGAAGCGAAAAGTTGGTCCTAATTTAACTCCTTTCCTACTGTGGACCTTAAATCGTTTAAAATGTAGCCAGTTTGGTGAAATAGGTAAACCTTGCTCCAGTAGGACATTACACTTCAAACATGATTAAATTTAAAAATTATTCAACCAAAATTTATTACATACAGCATTCAAGGCATGCAAATAAAAGAGTTATAAAACTGTGTTTTTTAATGTCAAGATTGGATTTTCAAGAGATATACTTTATAAGTATGGAGTGACTAACTTGAGAAAAGAAACTGTCATTAGATTCAAGGTATTCTGTCCCCAGCTTGGCAACAAGCATTCTATCATATGGATTTCCACTGCATAACAAGAGTTCACTCATTGTGGTTATTGCCCAATACTTAAACAGTTTCAACACATGGTCAATGCAAATTTATTACGTCTAGATCATGTTTTTCTACTGTATATCCTTCTGCTTTTTATATCTATAGTTAACACTCCCTTGGATTTTTTCAGATTAAAATGTGGTAGGTGTTGACCAATATCATATACCTGAATGTGGTTGGACATCCGTATGAATCTCTACATATAGGAAAGCCGTTATCACCAATGGAGCGAATTTGCTGAAGCAATGCAACCACACAAGTTAGATGGGCTCATCAAAACAGAAGTACATGAAATTATGAGATACCTAGCAATCTTTGCTTGGGATGTGAGCTACAAGTCAAGGATATACTTTAGTATGAAAGGCCTATTAAGAATGCAGGACTGTAAATTTGAATGGCATAAATGCAGTACATCTAGGCCTATAGTCGAATTCAATCAGGATGCGCCCCAATAGGTGTTCACTATTTCTTATGAACACATTGCTTGTATAATGTATATGTTTGTGATACTGGGATCACAGACAGCAAAACTGCTTTCCTCATTACATTAAGTATCTTGATGTATAATAGAGCTTTTAGTTTTCATGCTCACCTCAATTCTCATGCCCACAATTCTTGTCCATTTTGAATCTGACGCCCACTTTTGGTCTATTTCTATGGCAAGCCTCTGTAATCTGACACCTCCATGTACAGAGCCAAATGAATCAGTAGAAATGCCATGGACAGAAGTTGCTGGTGTCAGTGTATTCTGCACATATGATTCCAACGTTGGGAGAGAATTAGTCTCATTTGCAAGTGATATGATGTTGCAATATATTCTTGATCCAATGTCACACCAGATCATATTTAGCCTACATCATATTGATTCACTTTTATGATGCCAGATAAGCTTTGAAATTCAAATTTTATCCATTGCACAGTTGTGTCCAGACATATGACATTATGTTTACCAGTGAAAATTCAAAATCATTGATTCAATTTTATGATAAGCTCATGGATTTTAAGAATTGAATCAGGTTTCCGAGGGTCAAGCTTGTTTGGGAATTAAACCAGTGAGAACTGTAAAGTATGTTCTGTTCTAAGAGATGCTGAACCAAAATAACGTCCTAACTTGAATACCTACATATGAATGCAAGAGCGGGAAAATGTTTGCTTACCTGAAAGGTAATGGATTGTTGCTGTCTGTCTCCATCAAAACTTGGTCGGCTAAAATTCACTCGATAGCAAGACTCATTGATAGCCTTCTCCAGTAAAATGTCTAATCTTTCATCTCCTCCAAAAATATTATTCTGTCTTAAAAAAATGCTGCAAGAGCTTGCTGAATACATGTTAGAGTTTACATATTGAGATTGCAGCTATGGAATTTCAACCATTTTACCAATGGCGAGAATTAATTTCGGCAACTTAACTTGGATAAAGAAATGAGAGCTCACCTTCCAACGAGGGCTGATAGAGGACCGCTTGAAGCCCTGAAAGAAATTGAAGATTTATATTACGATAACAAGAAACCAAAATATGAGAAAATTGCACATTAGGAATCATAGGCATATATTACATACTCGTTGGCCAAGCAATCTGCTGAAGATATTCCTCGACCTAAAGGATGTAACCAATCTAACTTCAAGTCAATTTTGCCTGCGTTACAAAATTCTTAAGACATTACAAAGAAATAAAAGTGCAAATCATCATTATAATGATAATAGTCAGGAGGGAGATCAAAATTCAGGGCTTCCGTGGTGTCAAAATTCAGGGCTTCCATGGTGTCGAACCGTAATTTATTTGCCCTAAAACAAATTGTTATAGCCTTCCAACTGTAACCAGAGTAGTCCTGTTTATAAACTACTGAAGTGGCGGTGATCCAGATATGAGAAAATAAGGAAAAAAATAACATACATAATTATTTTCAAGATAGTATCTCAAAGCATATAGAACTACCTTCAACATCAAAGAAAAAAAATTAATTTAGAATCTTTTAGAGTTTAGAGAAAACAAAAATTGAACCGCTCCCGGAGAAGGAAGAGAAAAAGCAACGGCGATTTTCTTTGTAGAGAATTTTTTCATATTATTTTTCTAGCCTCGAGAAAATGCATGCCCATTTTGCAATTCTACTAACGAATTGGAAAAAGAGTTCATATGTGGAGATTTTTAATGCCATTAGATACAATAATCTATATTAAACAACCAAATGCTTACCTTGACCAGTGCTTTTATGAATGCTCGACTTAACTCCCATCCTCAGAAACCCCTGTGAAACCAGATGTGTCTCGTATGATATTCATTAATCAATTAGAAACAATGAGATTCGGAACAAGCATTGTTTACAGCGTCATCCCATCTATACTCCATGGCACTGCTTTCCCATGATATTATAGAATGTGTTTTTAGCTACAGCTCTGTATTATCCTCGTGCCTGGTACTTACAGATGCTTCTTTATGGTTTGTTAGCTGAACTGTCGAATTTTCATTGAAATTATTTCTTTCAGAACCAAAGAACTAAAATTCTAGCAACTGGGTCTGTATTAATATTGCTCGTGTGGCCCCCGTTTTCACTATCATCGGAAGACTTCGGCATACTATTCTTGTACCAGTTTATCTGATTTCGTTTAACTTTTATGAAATAAAAAACTAATTTTGTCTTTCGCAAGACTCTTCGAAACTTTGTCCAATTTCAATATTACTACATTTTGGATTTATTTTCCAAAATGGTAAGAACTCCATGTGTACAGATTCTTTTCCGAATTTATCATCAATATGGAAACAAGTTTAGAATATGTATTTCTATCTTAAAGGCTACCCGCTATATAAATCTGGTTGTACGATTTTATATAAGACAAGCAACCCCTTTTTCAGGTCAGTCTTAAGGTTATTATTTGGCCCCACTAAAATGGTGCTGGCTAAGGTTAGAGGAGCTTCCTTAAAAATAGAGTTAGAGTTGTTTGAAGATTTTTAGGAATATTTTTAAGCTAGCAGTCCATGAATTTTATTCTTCAATTCAGCTTAAATGTTTAGTCTCAAAAATTAAGAAAGCTATTATTTTTTAAAATTTATGTATTAATAAAAAAGTGTGTTAAAACAATTCATTTCATTTCAAAAATTTGACATGTGGCAAAAAATCTACTAAGCTAGTGGGGTAATTTCGAGCCCCACCCCATTTTCACAACTCAAATTTTAAGATCTAAAAAGCAAGGGTTCAAATTAATGTTGTAGTGTTAAAAAATAATTCTCATGGGACCTCCAGCTCCTTAAAAATAGAGCTTAAGCTCCTCCTATGGGACCACAGCCTAAGTTTCTGACTCTCGAAAACATAGTGTGTTTTTTTTCATTTTTTTATGGATTTACAAGCACATGAGATACATCATGAAGAACAAATGTTGAAAATTTCACAAAATTTCGATTGTTTTCTATTTTTCAAATTTGATAAAAGGTGAGCATAGCCATGTCCCATTAAAATTAGGGATTTCTTTGGAGAAAGAAAACCTTATAAATTATTTTGTGCTTTCAAAAAAAAATTTGAATAAATGCTAATTACAAATCTAGAGACTGTAATTAATAGTGCAAACAGTGTTGTCAATGTATAATAGGTCTAGTTGAGCTAATCCAATAAAGCAATGTGTTTTGAAGGAAGTTTGGGAGCTTCTTGAATATGGGTAGATGAAAGTGATTTTTTTTTTTTTTAAAATAGGCATGTCTATTAATTAAGTAAAAAGATACAATACACTATTGACCAAAAAAGAGGAAGATACAAGATCACTTTGTGAGAGTCATTCAAATTAAACCTTGAAAAGCAACCAATCTAGAACAACGGGTAGAGCTCAAAAGAAAAAGCAAAAGAAACAACCATTAAGTAACTAGAGCAGTGGTCGATGGAGGCAGTGAGGAATCCCTATCATCCTTGTGACCTCATACATTAGCAATGTAAGGAGTGTTGTCCGAAATGGACCACCTTTATTCTACAGATGCTTATTCTTCTCTTTTTGTCTCCTTCATAACAGGGGAAATGTCTAGGGAAAGTTGTGGAAGCCATTTAGAGGAATTCAGCCACTCAGAATTGTTGTCAATGTCTGACTAGCCAGTGCCGCCAGGAGCAGAAAGACCAACACCTCACATGTGACAACTTGAAGTAGAACCACCTCACAATGGTAAAATTGAGTAACGACACTAAAAATATCTTCTTATGCTAGACTAGTGATGAGAGGTGCCAGACTAGCGATGAGAGGCCTGGGAGAGAGGATCATGAGAGTAGTGCACAAAAGAAGTGTAGTTGTGTCGTTGGCCATGGGATGGAGAATAGTCACCAAAAATAGAGGTGTTCAATGACACTCTAGAAACTATACAAGGGGCATTTTCCCAATGTTGCAAAAGCTCCTAGAAGTGGGCCACTTCCAATGCCACTTTTTTAGCACAAACTTTAATTTAAAGCACAACATTATTGCAAATACAAGCATTAGTATATAAAGAAACATTTATATCAAGTGAGTAGTGAAAAAAATAGCATTTTTATCTTTTCACAAATTGAAGAGATTTCCCACCATAAAAGAATGTCAAATTTGCATGAATTTGAAAGGGGGCCAAGGAATGTCCCCCAACAAGATCATATGCCAAGAAAAGGGCTTAGGCCAAAAAGATGGAAAAAATCATCTATCTACATCCATAACTATTGGGCCCTTCTGCAATACCAAAAGAGATGTATAAATTCTCAGGTTGCCTACTAAATGGACAATAGAGATCCAATAATCTCAGATGCCAAAGGTGAGAGCCTAATGGCAAGCCTCGGAAAAGAATAGATCAGACAAAGTGAGCCAACTTAGGCTCAACAGTGATAGTCCAAATAGTGTGATATCTATGCCACCACGTAGACTCCAAGGATTGCAAGTGTCACATAAGGTTTAAGGTTGGAACCATAGGCAACTATGGAATAAGCCAATGATAGCCCAACCTGGGCTTGTAATTACAAAAGGAGGTATTGGGAAACCACCACCAATCCTTCCACCATAACTTAACCGAGTGGATGCCAAGATTGTGAAGAATATTTAGCGATGATACTGACACAAACAAATCAAATGTATGACGATCTGGGCAGCTGAGTCAAAACTAAGTCTATACATCTTCCTAGGTGTGAAGATTCATGGTAGCACAAGAAAAGATATCCTAAGGAGTACATATGTCATGCTTAACTTTGGCTACATAAACTAGAGGACTCTCTTGCACCTGTATTATATGCAACTTCTATATATATTATGTTGGTTAAAAGAGAGGCTATCTCGAAAACCAACCCCATCCTAGTAAAGCCACAACTTAATAACTTTCCAGGTCTAGCAAATGCTCTTAGCAACAAAATGCCCTAGATATGCACATCCTTCATAACTAGAAGGGTTTTAAAACTAATCCTCTTCCATGTCAGTCTATGAGTTGGATACCTTGAAGAAATATAATATGTGAGAAGAATTTTTTTTAGCATGAAGTGATGAAAACTAATAAGCCAGTCACCGGTACTGGTGTTGTCATTGATTGGAAAAAAGAGCATAGAGACTTGTCATCTCTATAAATTCCAAATACCACTAGTCACTATACAACTCCTTTGACACTCGGCTATGTATATAGTAAAGGAAAAGAGGTTCATTTGCTGAAGAACTGTGCTGCAAACAGTAACCAACCGAGGATGGATCAACTGGTACGTCGAGCAACAGTAACCGACCAAGGATGGATCAACCGGTACGTCATGCAAAGGATAGAAAATCGAGGAATGTAGAAACTAGTAAGCTGCAACAGGTCAAAGAATCTCACCTGTTTACAACATAAAGCACTCAACCGATATATTATAAGACTCCAGTATGAATCGAGGAAGTCATAGTCAACTGTCTGTTCCAACCAACTCTGATTAACCAAGATTTATTACAATAAATTTGGGTGACTTTGAGTTATCTTGGTGATCGATTTGAGGCGCAGTTAACAGATTTAAAGCTGGAATCAGTGGCTTTTTGAGGTGCGGTTGAAGGATTTATAACCGGCATCAATGGCTTTAAATCAAAGTGTTATCTCCTATCAAGGAAAGTTTCCTAGCACGCAACCACTATTTTCTTCATTAGGCAGATAAAGTAAGGGCATGCATCAATTTTTTTCCTTAGATAACTGACACTTCACTACATGATGAATCTGATATGGATCTAAAATTAGGTCATGCATGATGAGCACAATTAGGGTTTGGACCCTATATATTCTACTGCCTAAGGCAAATAAAAGTTGCCTTCATTCTACTAAGAAAAAGAGTGAACCTGTAAGCTGCTAAAGCCAGGGTGAAATAGATAGAAGAAGTGAAAAAGAACTGTGCTAAGAAGCACAGAAGTAGAGGAGAAGACACTTGCACCGACCGGTGTTACTTCTCAATTGAGCATGAATAGAGATCTTATCAGAATGTGTGTAGTAAACTGTAAAAGGTCATTCACTCTATTGTTTTCTAGCAAAGTACAATAGGTAAATCCCAGAATTTGGGTGGACTCTAACAGGTCCCTTGTATCAAATCCCCTAACTAGGTGACATCCTTCAAGGTGTTCAAAGTCCTCTAACTAGGTAGGTCCTAACAGGCCTTATTATAACAAATCCCTTAATCGGGTCGCATCTAGCAAATGCATTATTATCCTCTAATCGGGAAGGCTCCTAACAGGGCATACTCCAGAAGAGTACAAATTTTGTGAGGTCTCCTCACATCATGGTTTTCACCCTAATCGGGTTTCCACATGATAAATCTGGTGTCACTATGTGATTGGTTGCTTACTGTTATTATTTGCATGAATCTGTTTTCCTATCAGTTGTAAATTAACTTCATCATATTTGTAGGAGTAAAGTTTTAGAGGTGTTGATTCACCCCTCCCCTCTCAGCAGTGGTTGGGACTGTCAATTGGTAGCAAAGCCTCATCTTGTTTTCTTTGCCACTTAACCACTCAAAGAAAAAGTCAAGATGATGAGAAAGGAAGGACCAAAGTTTTAAAGAAAAACTTCACCTTGTGGTGCAGTAGAATGAAACTATATATGAAGACCACTAGAGATCAATACTGGAATCATGTTTTCAATGAGTACACTAAACCTACTAGCATGTTGACACCTGATGAATAGAAGATCAAGACCGAACACATGTCTGCTATGGATATGATAGATAGCACGCTACCTGATCATGTCTATGCTAAGATTGAACATCTTGAATTTGTCTTCAAGATGTGGGACAAGCTGCAAATAGTTTATGGAGGGGATCCTAATGTTCAAAGAGCCAAGATAGAAAGCCTTAGAGGAAGATATGACGATATGAGGATGAATGAAGGAGAAGACATCAAGCAATACAGCAACCGAATCAAAGAAGTGATCAATTCCATCAGATGCACCAGAGGAAAGCTCAGTGAAGAAGTGATCAAAAAAATACTAAAAACTCTTAGACCTTAGTATGCCATCAAGATCTCTTACATTCAAGAGCTCAGATCGGTGACCAAAGATCAAGTCACTCTAGACTCCCTAATCAGTAAGTTGGCTGCCTTTGAATTAAGTAATTTTGATAATAGCTTACCCATTCAGGAAGCAGTTGTCAAGTCTTTTGCCAATATCTCTTCCACTAAAAGGGGAAGAGAAACCAATAACTACTCTACCAGTAAGATTGGCAACCTTGCTGAGATTAATCTTCTCTTAGAAGAGATGGAGTAAGAAGAGTTTGAAGCACTCATTGCAAGAAGATTCCCTAGAGGGAAAGGGAAGTATAAGGGAAAGCTTCCTTTGAAATGCTTCTCTTGCAACAAAATAGGACATATTGTTGCAAGATGTCCTGATAATGAACATAAAGATAAAAGAGACTGGTTCAAGAATAAAGCAAAGAAGGAGTGCTATCTTGCAGAAGAAGGAGTCACAAATAACAAATCTAAAGAGTAGGAGGATCTAGAAATTGCATTTGTTGCAATAAAGGAGGAGAGACCAGTAATAAAAGAAGTTTCACTCATATCAAGATCTCATCAGTATGATGACTAGATCATTGATAGTGGATGGACTCACCACATGATTGATGACAAGAACAAGTTTATCAACCTAGAGCTCAATGATAGCAGATCAGTTATCTTTGGGAACAATGCTCCTTGTGCTATCAAAGGTAAAGGTTCTATTGCTCTCTGCAACAATGTTGTCTATGAAGATGTGTACTAGGTTGAAGGACTCAAGTACAACTTGATGAGTGTTGCAAAATTGAACAACAAAGGATTCCTGCTGGAATTCAGACAAGGTTCCTGTATAGTAAAGAATCAATCCGGAACTCATGTTGCAACTAGTAGACAGAGAAAAGGTAATCTTTTCTATCTTGACTCAATGGAAGGAGCCTACCTCATAGCCTTGGTCAAAGGAGAATCAAGCAAAATGTGTCTTATGACCAAAGAAGACAAGAATTGGTTATGGCACAGGAGGCTCTACCACATAAACTTTGACAGTATTGTCAAAGTGAGCAAAAAGAAAATGGTAAGAGGACTTCCTGAGATTACAAATCCCATCAAGGGCGTTTGTAAAGATTGTTAGTTGGGAAACATCTTTCAACAATAAGTCTTTCTCTATTGAGAATGTTCTACATCTAGTGCACACTGACCTGTGTGGACCAATGAGAACAAAGAGTTACCATGGAGACTAGTACTTTATGCTCTTTATGGATGGATTCTTCAGAATGATGTGGACACTCTTTCTTAAGGAGAAATTAGAAGCTTTCCACATGTTCAAAACCTACAAAGCTAGAGTGGAAAAAGAGACCGGTAAAAGCTTGAAGTATCTGAGATCAGAAAGAGGAGGTGAATTTACCTCTCAAGAGTTCACTCACTACTATGAGGAACATGGAATAAAAAGACAACTATTTGCATCAAGGACTCCTCAGCAAAATGGAGTAGCAAAAAGAAGAAATGGAATGCTGATTGATTGTGCTAGAATATTGTTGATTCAAAAAGATCTACCTCATCACTTCTGGAGGGAAGTTGTTAGTACTACTATCTACACACTCAACTAAGTTCAAGTCAAAAAAGGAACCGGTAAGAGTCCTTATGAACTTTGGTTCAAACATACTCCTAGTGTAGGCTACTTCAAAATCTTTGGTAGTAAGTGCTACGTTAAAAGAGATATGTACTCTGGGAAGTTTGACCCCAAGAGTGATGAAGGAACATTCTTGGGTTACTCTACCAAAAGTAAGGCCTATCGGCGTCTGAACAAAAGAACAAGGAAGATAGTTGAAAGCATCAATGTAAAATTTGATGAATCTTTAGAACTAGAAATGAAGACCAGTCATGATGATCATGATAGTCTTGAAGGCCTAAATGAAGGGAATGCCTTTGAGTTCAACGAAGCTATGACTGAAGATGAAGGAGAAATACACATGGATAGACATCTGGAGTAAGAGATTGTACCCAAACCCAACAGATTGACATAGGATGGTAAACAAGTTGATGTCCTGAACCATGATGAAGATAATGCTCAACCGGAAGAACCAAACCAAGAACATAGACCTGTTCTTCCAAGGTATGTCACATCATCCTACTGACAATATAATTGGTGAAAAACATGCAAATATCTTAACTAGGAAAAAGGCCAAAGAAAATATCTGCTTACTTTCTTATATAGAGCCCAAATCCACCAGGGAAGCTCTAGAAGATGATAATTGGGTCAAAGCCATGGACGAAGAAATTGAGAAAATTGAAAAGAATGATACATGGGAGCTTGTACCAAGACCAAAGGACAAGAATTTCATAGGGACCAAGTGGGTCTTCAGGAACAAGTTGAATGAGGATGGAAAAGTAATAAGAAATAAGGCAAGATTGGTTTGCAAAGGATATGCCTAGGAAGCTAGATTGGACTATGGAGAAACCTTTGCTCCAGTAGCAAGACTGGAAGGAGTAAGAATTCTACTCACCTATGCTGCTCACAAGGGATTCAAATGGATGTTAAGTTCGCATTCATAAATGGAATACTAGAGGAAGAAGTCTACATTGAACAACCAAAAGGCTTCACATCTGCACATAAGGATGGAATGGTCTGTAAACTGAAGAAAGCTCTTTATGGGCTTAAACAAGCTCCAAGGGCTTGGTATGAGAGGTTGCACTCATACCTTCTGACCATAGGATTCACAAGAACTGGGGACAACAACAATATGTATCTCAAGACCGAAGAAGATGGAAATCTAATTGTTGAGATCTTCGTGGATGATATCATCTTTGGAGATGATGATAGGATGAGCAAAGCTTTTGCTGAAGAGATGAAGAAATAATTTGAGATGTCTATGATTGGCACAATAAAATTCTTCATTGGACTACAGGTCCATTAGCTGAAAGAAGGAATTTTTATTTCTCAGTCCAAATATATCAAAGAAATTCTTAAAACCTTTGGACTTGATGATTCCAAACTAGTTGGAACCCCAATGATAACTAACCTCAAGTTATCAAAGGAGGATGATGCCAAAGAAGTACATGAAATAATGTATTGATCCATGATAGGTAAATTGTAGTATGTCATTCACAATAGACCAGACATTGCTCATGCAGTTTGCATAGTGGCAAGATTCTCTGCAAATTCAAAAGAGACACATTTAATAGTAGTAAAAAGAATCTTCAGATATCTAAGAGGCACTGAGGATTATGGACTATGGTTTCCTCATAAGGGAGGATTCAAAATAAAATTTTACACTGATGCGGATTGGGCAGGAAATATTGATGATAGAAAGAGCACAAGTGGTGGTGCATTCTTTCTCGGTGGAAGAATTATTTCATGGATAAGCAAGAAACAAAACTACATATCCCAATCTACCGCAGAAGCCGAGTATGTTGCTGCAGCAATCAATTGCACATAGGTGCTCTAGATAAAACAACTATTAGATGGAATTAAAGAACAAGTACCTGAACCAATTGCTATCTATTGTGATAGCACCAGTGCAATCAATATATCCAAGAACCTTGTCATGCACTCCAAGACAAAGCACATCACTATCAAGTATCATTACTTGAGAGAGCTTGTACAAGACAAGGAGGTGAGATTAGAGTATGTTCCCACCAAGGAATAAATTGTTGATATCTTCACTAAGTCCTTACCAAAGAGTACTTTCGAGTATCTCTGAGGTAAACTAGGGGTGATACCCCTTCATGATCTTCAGCAAACCTGAAAAGGTGGTCATCAGTTCATTATGCTTCAACAAAAGGTTACACCTCATCTTTTCTTGACTGATGAAGAAGTAATGTTGCTCATAGGGGGGGAAGATTAGACAAAGGTAGTCTCTCTAACTAAGTCTTTGGCATCATTGTCAAAAAGGGGGAGAATTTGGCAATAATTAGAGGACTGTAGAAGTTGCAGATGTACAAAGATATAAGCACAGTAAGGTGATTTCCCATCATAGTTTTTCCATCAATGCCAAAGGGGGAGATTGTTGGCATTAAGTGATGACAACTAGTAAGCTTGTCACTGGTAGTCACCGGTACTGGTATTGTCATTGATTGGCAAAAAGAGCATAGAGACTTATCATCTCTATAAAGTCCAAATACCACCGGTCACTATACAATCCTTTGACACTGGGCTATGTATACAGTAAAGGAAAAGAGATTCATTCGCTGAAGAACCATGCTACAAATGGTAACCAACCAAGGATGGACCAACTAGTACGTCGAGAAATGGTAACTGACCGAGGATGGATCAATCAGTACATCATGTAAAGGATAGCAAACCAAGGACTGTAGAAACTGGTAAGCTGCAACAGGTCAAAGACTCTCACCTATTTACAACATAACACACTTAACTGATATATTATAAGACTTTGGTATGAACCGAGGAAGTCATAGTCAACTATCTATTCCAACAAACTCTGATTGACCAGGATTTATTACACTAAATCTGGGTGACTTTGAGTTATCTTGGTGATCGGTTTGAGGTGCAGTTGAAGGATTTAAAGCCAAAATCAGTGGCTTTTTAAGGCGCGATTGAAGGATTTATAACCGGCATCAGTGGCTTTAAATCAAAGTGTTATCTCTTGTGAAGGAAATTTTCCTAGCATGCAACCACTATTTTCTTCATTAGGCAGATAAAGCAAGGGCATGCATCAATGTTTTCCTTAGATAACTAACACTTCACTACATGATGAATTTGATATGGATCTAAAATTAGGTCATGCATGATGAGCACAATTAGGGTCTGGACCCTATATATTCTACTGCCTAAGGCAAATAAAAGTTGCCTTCATTCTACCGAGAAAAAGAGTGAACCTGTAAGCTGCTAAAGCCAGGGTGAAATAGATAGAAGTGAAAAAGAAGAACTATGCTAAGAAGCACAGAATTAGAGGAGAAGACACCTGCACCGACCAGTGTTACTTCTCAGTTGAGAAAGAATAGAGATCTTATTAGACTGTGTGTAGTCAACTGTAAAAGGTCATTCACTATATTGTTTTCTAGCAAACTACAATAGTTAAATCCTAGAATTTGGGTGGACTCTAATAGGTCCCTTGTATTAAATCCCCTAATTGGGTGACATCCTTCAAGGTGTTCAAAGTCCTCTAACCAGGTAGGTCCTAATAGGCCTTATTGTAACAAATTCCTTAACTAGGTTGCATCTAGCAAATGCGTTATTATCCTCTTACCGGGAAGGCTCCTAACAAGGCGTACTCCACAAGAGTACAAATTTTGTGAGGTCTCACACCGTGGTTTTCACCCTAATCGATTTTCCATGTGATAAATCAGGTGTCATTGTCTGATTGGTTGCTTACTGTTATTATATGCATGAATATGTTTTCCTTTCAGTTGTAAGTTAACTTCATTAGATTTGTAGGAGTAAAGTTTTAGAGGTGTTGATTCACCCCTCCCCTCTCAGTACCAATTGGGACTGTCATTTTTTAGGCCTCATTGCCAAGAATGGGATGAATAACCCATGTGGCATGTGGTGAAGCCAGGGACAGAGAGAACTCAAAGAGATCAGTCAAATCCTTGTAGCATGAGTCACACAACATAAACAACACAAAAAATACTTGAGAGAAATGCAAGATCAACCTTCTTATTGTCTGATAATGCATTCATACATTCCAAACATTCAAGCTTGTTTTTATGAACCTTTTGTAGGTTAAATTTTTATACTATCTATTCTAACCTAGGCTACTAAGCTCTATTGGTACTCTCTTCTTCTATGTTCTCTATAATACCCTCTAGGATCAGTTACAAGAGTTTATAAAGCCTTCACAAGCCTTAGGTCGGCCTAAGAAAGATTATATTTCCCAATGAGAAGAAAATGTATTACAAATATAGGTCAAAACCCAAATCATAAGGATATCCCTTCAATTAATGGAACATAAATTGTGATCCCTCAATTAGGTCGGCCACAAACATAATAAAATTGATAAATGCACCATTAAGCTTCGCTAATCGAAAAATTCCTTTACGATATCGGAAACCACAAACTGGTCGTGAAACGTGAAGGACAATTAAGTCCTACCAAGAATCTACAAGATCTCATACATGAAGAAACCAAATGAGATGCAAACCTAAGAGAAGGTTCAGATTGAGTCTAGGAACATGTCATAAGGTTTGTAACTGCAAGATCCAAATTGAATGAACACTGAAAGAAATTCATAGACTAAACTAACAGGAAAACAAAAAATAAATATTTTTTTTGGTTGATGCAAGATTGTCAAGAACTCAACATGCTCCTGCATCAAACACCCAGGGTTATTTAAAAAGTGATCCTCTCACTTTGATGAGACTAAGGGAAAACCAAGATGGTTAACATTATCTTGATTAATCTATGAAGAATCCTCCACTGGTCTATCATTCTATTTGACAAGATACTCTTTATACTGTCTACCCCTTGTACTCCTACCAACTCTGCTAGCCAAAATCTCTTCTATCTCATCTATTTGCTTCTTAGAATATTGTTTCTCAATGTCTGATTCATCACTGTCACAAAAATATGGTTCATGATACTTGTACAAATCTATAATATTTAATATAGGTGGAGTATCCATATTATCCAACAAGTCCACTTCATATGCATTTCTTGAATAATTTTCTCAAGAACTTACATGGTCTGACCTTTCTCATCTTTATCTTGTTATATTTCCCAACGGGAAACCTTTCTTTCTTTAGATATGCCATTACATCATCCCCTACTTGGGATCTCTTATGTCTCCTCTTCATGTCTTATTTCTCCTTATATGTTTGATTTACTATCTCCAAATGTTGTTTGACCTAGTTGTGTAAGCTACTCATGTGTTCTACAAATTCTTCTACTTCTACACTCCTCTTGACTTTATGATTGATATCCCTCAACTCTGATACTCCTTTAGGATTAAAATTAGTAACTACCTCAAATGGTGTCTTCCCTTTTCTCCTATTTACTGAATTTTTATATACAAACTTTGTTTGTGCTAAAAATAAATCCTAATTTTCAGTCTTCTCTCCAACCAAACATCTTAGTAAGTTACCCAAACTCTTGTTTACTACCTATGTTTGTCCATCTATCTATGGATGAATTGTAGAACTAAACTTCGATTTTTTCTTCATCTTCTTCCAAAGTGTTCTCTAGAAATAACCAACAAACTTACTATCTTTGTCTAAAGCTATGCTCTTAGGTAGTCCATGCAACCTCACAATCTCCTTGAAAAATAAGTTAGATACATGTATTGCATTTGTTGTCTTCTTACAAGGTATAAAATGATCCATCTTAAAATTTTTATCTATTATCACAAATATAGAATCATTACCTCTTGGTGTTTTTGGCAATCCAAGTACAAAATCCATGCTAATATCCTCCCAAGGTCTAGTTGATGTGGTCAAAGGTGTATACAATCTAGTATTATGACTACTTCCTTTTGCAACTTTACAAACTCTACAACTTTGAATAAACTTTCTTACATCCTCAAGAATTTGAGGCCAAAAGTAATTCTCACTTACTAAAGCCACTATCTTGCCAATGCCAAAGTGTCCGGCTAATCTCCCACAACACTTCTCCTTAATCAGATTATCCCTCATTTAACTTCTAGGTATACACAATTGAATCCCTCTGAATAACATACCATCCTAGATGAAATAGTCCAACCATTTGTTTCAGTCTTCTACAATAGGTTCTTTTCAATATTTCCAAGGTTCTAAGAAATCAGGGTCATCTTCATACAAGGTCTTTAACTCATCAAATTCCAATACTTCAACTCTCATCTCTGTCAACAAAGTCCTTCTTCTACTCAAAGCATCAACAAATTTATTTGTTTTACCACTCCTATGTTTCAACACAAATGTATAACTCTGTAAGAATTCAACCCATCTCATATTTCTTTGATTCAACTTACTTTAACTATTCATTTATTCAATGCTTGATGGTCAGTGTACAACACAAACTCCTTAGGTAACAAGTAATGTCTCCATTTATTCAAATCTTGAACTATGGAATCAAATTACTGATCATAAACTGAATATCTTATCTTGGCATCATTCAAATTTTCACTGAAATAAGCAATTGGTCTATCTTCTTGAGTCAACATTTTCCTAATTGCATTTCCACTCGCATCACAGTCCACTTGAAATTTTTAATTAAAATTAGGTAAGGCTAACACAAGTTGTTCAAACATCTTTTGCTTCAAAAAATCAAAGCTCCTTTGTCCTCCATGCATCCACTTGAACTCTTTTATATCCCCTCTCACTATCTCAGTCATAGGATTACAAACCAAACTAAAATTTCTAATGAACTTTCAATAAAAACTTATCAATCCATAGAATGATCTCACTTCTCCATCACTTATAGGTTTTAGGTCATTCTATGATTTCTTTAACCTTCTCAGGACCCATCTTCAATCCTTGGATAGATATCAAAAATCCCAAATACACTATCTCTTCTCTCATAAAGGAACACTTCTGGATGTTTATCAACAACTTCTTCTCCCTTAATCTTTACAACACTTGTCTCAGATGCAACAACTGATCTTCCTTGATCTTACTAAAAATCAGAATGTCATCAAGATAAACAATCACAAACTTACCCAAGAATTTCTTAAACACCTCATTCATCAACCTTATGAAAGTACTCGGTGCATTAGTCAATCCAAAGGGCATCACCAACCATTCATAAAATCCTTCATTTGTCTTTAATGCAATTTTCCACTCATGTCCCTCTCTCATTCTAATCTAATGATATTCACTCTTCAAATCTATCTTTGTAAAATATATGTCTTTACTTAAACAATCCATTATATCATCCATCCTAGGAAAATGAAATTGGTACTTCACTGTGATCATATTACTGGCTCTAGAATTAGTACACATCCTCCATTCTCCATTCTTCTTCAGTGCTAATATTGTATGTACAACACACAAACTCAAACTATGCTTGATGGAACCTTTCTTCAACAACTCTTACACTTGTCTATTCAATTACCCATTCTCTGTTGGCATCATTTGATGCAAGGGATAGATGGGGAGAGGGACCAAAGGCACACCCTAACTAGATCCACCTTGCAAAACAACATGAGTAAGCAACAACACACAACAGTGAGAGAGAGAATGCATATGTCTTTCATATATTATCTTCAATTTGATTCATACATGTCAAGCTATAAGGCCTTCCCAGTTTAGGCCAGATATTACAATCAAGTACATAATTCCTCAAACATGTGAGGATCTGCCAATAATCTCTAATTTACTATCTTCTATCTCTCTCCAAAAATTGACCCTCTAAACTCTAACCAAACAACTAAATTTATACAAGAGGCTACCGAATCAAGTCGGCCTTCAGATCCATAATCAATAGAAGGAATGACTAGATCTAGGTCTACACGCTTCTCAAAGATGGATACCAACATTAAATCTATGACCCAAAATAAATGCACAAGTCAGCCTCAAAAGAAATCCAAAATAAACAACTCGGTAAGCAAGAAAACCGAGCACCAGACAAGCATCATCGAGTGCTAGGGAAATTCATCAAGTGTGAAAGAGATAACCGACCAATACCGGTGAACAAAGGAAACCAAGCAACACCAAACCAACTCAATCAAAGAAGGAACTGAGAAACACAGACAAACTTCAAATATGTTTTTGGTGACACGGGATTGCCAAGGACCCAAGATGCTCCTACATCAGACACTTGGGGTTATTTGAAATGATTCTCTGAATCATGAAATAGGTATGGTCAGAGCTGCATCCAACTCAGACGGTGAAATGCATGAACTGTCTTCGATCGGTCTATTCTTCCACTTTACCAGATATTCCATATACTATTTTCCTCTTGTACTTCTGCCAATTCTTTGCTCCAAAATATTTTCAACTTCTTCATTCTGTTTCTTAGGATAATCCATCGATACTGTCATATCTTCATCAGGTTAATGAAACTCATACAAATCAACAATGTTGAATATAGGTGATATGTCCATGTCATTATATGCATTTCCACTATCAAATTTTCCCAAAATCTTGCAAGGTCCAAACTTCTTCATTTTCAACTTCCCATATGTTCCAACAGGAAATCAACCTTTCTTCAAATGAACCATCACTTCATCACCAACATCAAAAGTCTTATGTCTCCTTGATCTATCAGCTCTATCTTTGTATTTCTGATTACTCTTTTCCAGCTTATGCTTCACATCTTCATGCAATGTCTTCATGTACTCAGCAAACTTTACTCCTTCAGCACTTCTCTTTCTTTCATCAACAATATCCCTCAAATTAGATATACCCCTTGGCTGTATGCCATTTACAATCTCAAAGGATGTTTTTCCAGTACTTCTATTCACTAAATTATTGTATGTAAACTCTACTTGTGTAAACACAGAATCCCAATTACTTAGTGTGTCTCCAACTAGACATCTCAAAAGATTTCTCAAACTTCTATTCACAACTTATGTCTATCCATCGATTTGTGGGTGAAATGTAGAACTATATTTCAACTCGGTGCCAAACTTTCTCCAAAGAGTCTTCCAAAAGTATCCAAAAAATTTACTATCTCGGTCAGAGATAATGCTCCTTGGTAATCCATGCAATCTTACTATTTCCTTAAAGAAAAGATCTATTACATGTACTACTTCTGATGTCTTTCTACAAGGTATAAAATGTGCCATTTTCAAAAATCTATCCACCACAACAAATATAGAATCATTACCTCTTACTATCTTCGGTAAGCCAAGAACAAAATCCATACTGATGTCAATCCAAGGTTTCTTAGATACAACAATTGGTGTATACAATCCAGTATTCTGACTTACTCCTTTTGCAACTTGACAAATTCCACAACTTTTCACAAATTTCTGAACATCTTTATACAATTGTGGCCAAAAGTATTTCTCCTTAAGAAAATTCAATGTCTTATCAACACCAAAATGTCCAACCAAACCACTACTATGTTTCTCCTTTATCAAATTAGTTCTCATTGGTCTTCTAGGTATACACAACTGAATACCTTTAAACAACATACCTTCTTGAATAAAATATTCATCCCATTTAGTACTCAGTTGATCTTGAATAGGTGCTCTGCACTTTCTCCATAGCTTGGAAAAATCAGGATCAAATTCATAAGAATCTCTCATGTCATCAAAGCCAAGAACTTCAATTTTCATCTTGGTCATCAAGGATCTTCATCTACTCAATGCATCAGCAACTTGGTTAGTGACTCTACTGTTATGATTTATCACAAATATATAACTCTAAAAAATACTCAACCCATTTCATATGTCTCTAATTCAAGTTATTATGACTACCCAAATACTGTAAAGCCTTATGATCAGTATACAACACAAATTCACTCAGTATCAAATAATGTCTCCACTTCTTCAGTGCTTAAACAATAGCATAGAATTCTTGATCATACATAGAATATTTTCTTCTTGCATCATTCAAATTTTCACTAAAGAAAGCAACAATTTTACCTTCTTGACTCAACACAGCTCCAATTGCACTTCCACTTGCATCACATTCCACTTGAAATACCTTATTGAAATCAGGTAATGCCAAAATAGGCAATTCAACAACCTTCTCCTTCAGAGTCTCAAAACTTCTAGGAGCTCCATGTGTCCACTTGAATTCTCTTTTGTCTCCTCTCATAATCACATTCATAGCATTACAAATTGAACTAAAATTCCTAATGAACTTTCGGTAAAAACTTTCCAAACCATGAAATGATCTTACCTCACTAGTAATCTTAGGTGTAGGCCAATTCAAAATAGCTTCAACTTTTTCAGGATCCATTTTCAAACCATCAACTAAAATCACAAATCCCAAATACACAATCTCCTCTTTCATGAATGAACACTTTTTTAGATTTATCAGCAACTTTTCTTCTTTCAATCTCTGCAAAACTTGTCTAACATGCAACAAAAGTTCTTCTATGGTTTTACTGAATATCAGAATATCATCAAGATATACAATCACAAACTTACCCTAGAATTTCTTCAAAACTTCATTCATCAACCTCATAAAATTACTCAATGCATTAGTTAAACCAAAAGGCATAACCAACCACTCATACAAACCTTCTTTTGTCTTGAAAGCAGTCTTCCATTCATCACCTTCTCTAATTATGATCCGATGATACCCACTTTTCAAATAAATTTTGGTAAAATACTTTTCTCTAGTCAAACTATCCATTATGTCATCCATTCTCGGTATAGGAAACCTATACTTCATTGTTATCTTATTCATTGCTCTGGAATCAGTACACATTCACCATTCTCCATTCTTCTTCGGTGCCAATATAGCAAGTACGACACAAGGAATCAAACTTTCTCTAATCAAACCTTTCTCTAATAATTCTTGAATCTGTCAGTTCAATTCTTGATTCTCGGTAGGTGTCAATTATTGAGGTGCCTTATTTAGTAAACTAGCTCTAGGGATTAAATCCATGCAATGATCAATGCTTCTCTTCAGTGGAAAACCATCAGGTACATTATCAAAAATGGTTTCACTGTACTCGGTGAGTAACTTATCAATCTCTTCAGGAACACTCTCTTTTATTTTCTTACTCGATTTGTTAGGAATCACAACAAAACATACATCATTCTTCTTCAAATCTTTAACAAACTTTCTTCCTTCCATCAAGAAAAATTTCATAGTTGTGCAAACATTACTAATAGGTTCTTTCATCAAAGGTAACAAGATTTGTCTTCTCTCATCAGCCCAAATAGTATATTTATGCAATTTCCCATCATATATAGCATGTCTATCATATTGCCAAGGTCTACCCAACAAAATATGACAACAAACCATAGGCATGATATCACATAACACCTTATCATAGTACTTTCCAATTTTCAAATTTACATAACATTGTTCACTTACCAAGAGTGTATGCTCATCTTTGATCCATGAAATGTGATAGGGCTTAAGATGTTCCAACCTTTTTAACTACAACTTTGTGACCATTTCCTTAGATGCTAGATTCTTTGGGCTACCACTATCAATGATTACCTTCCACACTTTGTTAGAAACTCTACATCTGGTCTTGAACAAACTTTTCCTTACTGGATCTTCCTTTTTACCTTCATTCCACAGTGCTCTTCTTACAATCAAGTTATTTTCCTTCACAGGTTCATTCGGTGACTCTTCTTGCACCAAAGCATTCCAACTTTTACCAGCCTTCTTACTTGTATGTGTACACTCAAAAGAGCTATGTCCTTCTCCACAATTGTAACAAGTTCCCTAGAAACTTCCTCTGCTATAACCACCTCGGTAGTTACTGCCTCTGCCTCTAGATGAACTTTCACCTTTCCACTCGGTCTTGCCTTTATCCAGAGTTGTCTTTTCTAGTTCAGGTCTACCATTTTCACCATTGGATCTACCTCTTCCTCTAGGGAATCTACCACCTCTACCTCTTTGTCTTTGTTCATGTCTCTTGTTCAATTTCTCCTCAGCTTTCAATGCAAATTGATAAGCCTCTTCAATGTTCTCCAATTTGACCAAGCTGATTTCTTCTTGGATGGAAACTCTTAGACCATTTAGGTACCTAGAAATTCTTTCCACATCATCTTCATCATGTCTAGATCCGATATCTAATCTATAGAATTCCTTAGTATATTCTTTTACCGAGCTATCTTTCTGCCTTAAACTTTGCATTTGCCTAACTAGGTTAATCTGATAATCACAAGGTAAGAACTTTCCTTTCAACTCATTCACCATTTTATTCCATACCTTGATTTTTTCTTTTCCTTTCCTCTTTCTGTCTAGTTGTAGATGTTCCCACCACAAGGATTCATGACTTTTCAACTTTGTGCTTGTAATTTTCACCTTCTTTTCCTCAGGTACATTTTCATACTCAAAGTACTTTTCCATCTCAGTGATTCAGTCTGCCAATTCATTAGAATCCAATTCTCCACCATACTTAGGAGGATTAAAATGTGGTGTAGACTTTAGACTTGTCAAATCCTTCAAGAATCTTTCCTAACCCTGATCCATCACATGTGTAGGTTCTACATTACCTTGTTCTACCTCAATTTCATCATCACTAACATATTCAAGATGTCTTCCTCTTCTCTGGGTTGTTTCAACAACTTCTAATCTAGCAACAAGTTGTCTCAACATGTCTGCCAATCCTAAATCCACATCTCACCTCCCACAAACCATCTTGAAAACCCTCTGCAATTGCAAGTCAAATCACAATCTGCTACCCCACAACAATTTAACTAGGGCTTCACAAGAAGGAACCTTCAAACTTAGATTCTCAAATCTAGATCTAGATCTAACTTGGCTTTGATACCACCTAACACAAGGGATGGATGGGGAGAGGGGCCAAAGTCAAACCCTAACTAGATCCACTTTGAAAAACAACACATAGAAGCAACAACACACAACAATGAGATAGAGAATGTGGATGTCTTTCGTATATTATATTCAATTTGATTCATACATGTTAGGTTGTAAGGCCTTCCCAGTTTAGGCCAGATATTACAATCAAGTACATAATTCCTCAAACATGCGAGGATCTACCAACAATCTCTAATTTACTATCTTTTATCTCTCTCCAAAAACTAACCCTCTAAACTCTAACCAAACAACTACATTTATACAAGAGGCTACCGAATCAAATCAACGTTCAAATCTACAATCAACAGAAGGAATGACCATATCTAGGTCCACACGCTTCTCAAAGATAGATAGCAACATTAAATCCATGACCCAAATTAAATGCACAAGTCAACCTCAAAAGAAATCCAAAATAAACAACTCAGTAAAAAAGGAAACCGAGCACCAGACAAGCATCGCCGAGCTCTAGGGAAATTCACCGAGCTCCAAAGAGATAACTGACCAACATCGGAGAACAAAGGAAACTGAGAAACAACAAACCAACTTGGTCAATGAAGGAACCAAGCAACACAAACAAACTTTAAATATGTTTTTGGTGGCAGGGGATTGCGAAGGACCCGAGATGCTCTTGCATCATCATTTGATGTGCTACCTTATTTGGTAAACTTGCTCTAGGAATCAAGTCCATGTAATGACTAATACTTCTCACAAGTGGAAATCCATTAGGAACATTAGTTGAGATTATATCATCATACTCATTCAACAATTCCTTTATTTCCTTAGGTTTTTTTTCTATCGATTCTTCTACACTCAAATTGTGCACTTCTCTAAGTCATTACTTCCAAGAGAATCCATGAATTGGAAACCTTGAGAAAGCAACCTAGAGCTCCCTAGGCATGGAGTCACAAGGATGTGTATAGTGCTCTCAGCTAGAGCTATTGAAGCATGCAACCTTGCTAGTAAACCACACAATTGGAGATTCAAAGAGACAAGGGAAAGAATGCCAATATCCTCAAGAATCAACAATGGAAATGCAATGAAACTATGCTAAGAATGAAGATGGAAGTAAGCTATGGAAATGAAAGTATTACAAGCCTTACTAATTAAGCTATGTGAGCTAAGCTAGAGGTTGAATGGAAATCTAAGCTAAGAAAGCATAAACATGAAGCTATGATGCAAGAATGAAACCTAAAATGAAAGAAGATCTCCAAAGCTCTAAAGTCACCAAGAAATCCTACAGCATAAGATTAGTATTCAAAAGTTGGGATCCTAGAATGAGAAGAGAGTTCTCCTTTTAAAGGAATTGAAAAGGAATGGACCATGGAGATTAAGAGGCAAAAGATTTAATAAAAGGTGGAGCTTGAAAGAGGAGCAATCCATGTGCACAAATCTCCTCCAATGAGAAAATAAGAGTTGACTTTTGTGTCCCATATGAGACAAAAAGGCCTTTTCTTCTTTTTATAAATTAAGAATAATGCTTTATTTGTGCAACCTAGGATAAGATGAAAAGTGGGGGCTTTTTATTTAATAAAAGGGGAGGGAATTCCTTTTGATTAAATAGGATAAAATGGTTAGCCCATAGAATAAAATCAAATAAATGATAAAAATTAGGATTTGATCAAGGAAAATTGATATTGAATTGAAAATGCTGATTCAAAAAATTGATAAATTGTTGAATGAGGGCCCAAAGTCTAGGCGACCATTTTAGGGTGCATACATTTGCCCCTCTTTGACTAATGTGAGATCAATTTGGGATCACATGTGGTCAAAGAATGGAATTGAAATGTGAGATTCATTTGGGATCACAAAACAACCTAGATGTGTGTTCGACGGATGGGAACACATCAGGACAAAGATAAGCTAAAAGACAAGACCAACATACCTGTAAATAGGAGATTATCAAGTCTCAAATAAGAGATAAGAATCTCTAGCAAGGTTTGATTGATAAAGCTGAATCAAGGATTGAAGTTGATACGTAATGCCCCCCTTGGAATCAAAATTGAAATCAGGTAGAGGAGAAACAAAAAATTGATAAATTTGATCAAATCACTAGAAATCATAATCAAAGATGAAAGAATGATAGGATAACCATCAAGCAGTGAAGATATGCCCTAGTCTGACTAGGTTTGACTAAAAAAGATATAGGATAAAGATGAAGCCAAACCTCAGAGAGATGAAGCAAATGACCATGAATGAAAGACTAGAAGGTTGAAAGAGATGGGGATGAAGAAATGAAAATGCCCCAGCGAAGATCGAAGGATCAGGCCTCAAATGGTTAGCCAACTGCATGGAAGAAGGAGAAATTTTGAAATGTGATTTTGACTATCAAGATGAACTTGGATTTTGGTTTCAATCCTGAAAATGGATCCAAGACGTCAAAATTAGCCAGGGGTGCAATTTTCATGAAATTCTGAGATGTTTTGAAAATTGGTCAAAAAGTCAAAATGCTATAAAAGGGGGTAAAAAGGTCATTTTCAAATTCATTTGTCTTTTGTGATTCTAAAAACTTTGAGAGCTCAGAGAGAGAAAATGGCCCAGCAAGAAGTGATTCCAGTTCACACACATCAATTCAAGTGTGGTCAGTTGCACAACCAACCTCCTCAGTATGGTGCCCCGGTAAGTTTTTAGAAAAACTCGCCCGTTGAGTCATTTATGAGCTATTTATGGCATTTAAAACATGTTTTTAATTATTTTCAAATATTTCAAATTTCAATCATGCAAAAGTTTGTATGACACTTTGAAAGTATCGCACACCTTGATACTTTTTATCATGCGATAGTTCGCGGGTCCACAAAGCATCGCGCAACAGTTCAATCCAGTATCGCATGATACTGGACAAAATATTGCATGATCTTGTGCGAACTATCATAGAGAAAATAGTATCGCACTTCTATTAAGGAAAATATCACATGATACTATATCCAAAAATAGCATCACACTAGTATAATAAGAAATATCGCAGAGTGTTAATTTGAGCAAAATAACATGGGTCTAGACAATTTTTGCATTTAAGATTTCTTAAATTGATTTTAGACATCCATCATGATATGTTCTGACATCTGATTTGGGGTTATGGCTTGTAGGAGGCTTTCCAGGCACTGATCATTAGAGTGTCGAGAGTGACTGGGTTACGTTGCGTGAGAGATCTAGAGACTCCTGGGAGAGAGGACCTCATCAACATGGGATTTGAGTTTCTACTAGATATGCCCCATATTCGGGCAGATCATGGGTTGCTGATGACGTTGGTTGAGAGGTGGCATAATAAGCACAACACCTTTCATCTTCCTACTGGAGAGGTGACGATCACCCTAGAGGATGTCTATCGGATCCTCTGGGTATCTAGCCATGGTGATCCAGTGAGTATAATCATGTTTCTAAATGTGCACAGATGTAAAGTTTCCATATGATAGAAACTGACATGATTTTCTATTGACATAGGTATTCTATGATTAGGATCCAACCGAGGGGTGACAGGCCATCCAGGACATGTTCCAAGATGTCACCATCATTAATAGACACCTCAGTTGGGACCGACTGATGGAGGAGTTTGGTCATGATTTTCCAGTTCCATGCATAGTGTGCTCGATAGTAGCACAGGCCTTGATCACAGACAGGAGCTAGAGGGGATTGCCATTGGACTGGGGTAGGTTAGTAGTAGATTTGGTAGCACACTCTCGATGGATGGCATGGGGCCCAACTATCCTAGCTGATATGTATCATGAGCTCCATGAGATAGTCAATAGGGATAACAGGACATGGGCGTGTGGTGCTGTTCTAGCACAGGTATGGGCATGGGAGCACATTACCATTGTGTGCCCACATGTGCAACCTAGGGAGTGGAGACACCCTTATATCTATAGGTACATGGGATTCATCATCCAGCCCCATAGTGGAGACCTCACATACTATAGGAGGCTCCTAGACAAGCTCACATTGTTTGAGTGGAGACCATACAGGGTCTGTGAGCAGTGGAGTGATCAAGAGGGGGAGCTGAGATATATGTTGTGTAGCCAGCCACTATTAGGCTGCCACTTTGAGATTGTTGAGTGCTTTGTTATCTCTCAGGTATGGAGGCAGTTTGGATGACAGTAGAGGGTACCTACAGAGATGACCACATATGCTCAAGCTAGGGATGAGGAGGGAAAAGGATGGATGCTGATGCTGGACTACCAGCAGATAACATAAGAGACCATAGGTATACATAGGGAGCCATGGGATTACCTTCTCGATATGGTAGATGTAGGTGCAGATGCATCCTATAGGGCAGAGTGATGGAGACAACCATTCCCACATTTTACTGTTCTTGATGCACAACTATTGACACAGGGTGGTGATGGGAGTGACAAAGATGGGGGAGACAGGGGAGGGAGGGGAGTGGATAGCAGACATGGATCTAGATCAAGTGGCCAGAGATGGTCACAAAGATAGGTTTTTGATGATGAGGGAGATGATGCGGCGAGACTAGTTCACCGACGGGTAGATGCAGGACAAGACTAGCCTGCAGAGAGGGGAGGAGGGGAGGATCTTAGAGCTAGAGTGTAGGTTTTAGAGATTGAGATCCAACAACTCAAGATTATGATTGTTGTGTGAGATCAATAGCTAGCAGATGCATGAGTCGAGATAGATCGGTGGGAGAGGGTAGCACAGGCTGACACTGCAAAGATCTAGAGAGAGGTGGCACGAGCGGCCTATTATCATGGTCTATACATAGCATCTATCCCTATGGCACAGAGAGCACCACTCTACTCCAAGAGGGAAGGCATATCCGACATGGTACTAGACAGAGTGGTAGCACCACCTCCACCACCACCACATGATGGGGAGAGTTAGACTTAGGTCTAAGGTGTTTAGATGTATAGAGTCATATCATGGGACATCATCCAATTTTTGGATCCCACATTATATTTTGTATCATGACACACATATATATATGAGATTTACTGGATTTACAATGTATCTTGTGTATTTGTCCCACTTGTGATGGATGTTTTAGTTTTATTGTCTTGTTATATTTCTCAAATGTATGATATATGTTCATGTATGCTCATGTATAATCTCTCTTATAGATGTATGTTTAGTTCTCATGTTTATGATATAGACTCATGTTTCTAAAAATGATCTCTTTATGATGATAAGATTAACCCCTTGTGATGATAGGAAAAGGATGTGATGCAAAAGACAAGGAGTGAAAGACATGATCGAGAGAAAGTGAAAGGTGAGCGCAGTTGACCAACAAGTCCATGAAAGATGAAAGGAGAGCTCTCTCCATATGTAGGATGTAAAACTAAACTAACATGAACCTAAAAATGCAAGCTACTATGAAAAGTGGTTTACTTGCAAGGTCACAAAGCTATTAGACTCTAATATTCATCATCGAGCTTTATTAGTAGCGTCACAAGATCATACAATACACACTAGTATAACTATGTGAATTTGAATATGATCTATATCAAATAGGTATGTGGGAATCCCACCTAAGCATCAAAGACATATAGGTCAAGATGACTAGTGCAGTGAGGTTTCCTAAGTTTAATATGGAAAGATTATACTCGCATTAAGACACAAGGAAAGTCAAGATGGCTATAAGTATGCACTTGTGAAAGTAGTCAAGGATAATACATTGTAGATCCTAGTGTCAAGTGGAACAAGCATAAATGCTCATGATAGTTAAGATCAACAAAATATACCCACAAGAAGAAAACAAATAAAACATGTCCTCGTGCCTCCAGTCTTCTAGCTTGGCATCATCAAAAACTATTAGGGAGAGAACACTCATCAAAGAAATCATCATAGACAACACACAAAGAAATAAAGTCAAGCAAGTCTTAGCAAGTCAAGTGTTTAAGTGTGTGTGTGTAGGTCATAGAATCAAACTTTGAGTATCGCATCTGCTAGTGGAAAATTTCATATCATGGTAGAGTATGGGTAGAATATCTAATAAGTGTTGAGAAACACTTGACGCTAGGGTAGTGTTGAAAAACACAGTTGGGGTGGTGTTGAAAAACACCATTTGCAAGATGTCCTAAAGACCAACGCATCCTAGAGACCAAAGCCAACACAGTTATGCCCCCTAGACAAAGACAAAGACCAATTCCAAACCAAGGCAACAAGGAGAAGGCATGATGGAGAAAGGCTAAGTCTTGAGGATGCATGCTAAGAAACAAGGGTGCAAAGGCCTCAAGTAGTGCCTGTTTCCAGGTTTTCACCACTTGGAGATTTTTTGATTTTTTCAATTTTTTTTTGTATTTTTGCTACCAAGGCACCTGTTTCTAGGTTTCCACCAAGGCACTTTTTCTATTTTTTTGAATTTATTGCATTTTTTTATTTTTTTTGTATTTTTTTCAGGACTTTATATGCTTTTTAGGATTTTTTCAGCATCATATATGAATTTTTTTTTGAATTTTTTCAAGATCAAAAAATATGTACAAAGGATGCCCCCAGACAGAACAAGCATCATGGATAGAACTTCTTTAGGTGCAAGATATTGATAGGCTTAGGGAGTTGTTCTCCCTCTTCAGTAGATAACAAGTAAGCACCTGTTCCAAAAGTAGTAGTAATGATGTATGGTCCAAGCCAATTAGGTTTGAATTTTCCCTTTTGCTCTCTATGTTGTTGGTTCTTAGGGTTTTCTCGTGAGACAAGATCTCCCACTTGGAATTCTCTAGGGTGAACCTTTTTGTTGAATGCTTTGGACATATGCTTTTGGTAGACCCTCATATGGTCAAATGATGCTTTACACTTCTCATCTAGAAGTTCTAACTCTTGGAGTCTCATGGCACAGTAGTCTTCATCTGTTACTAGACCTTTTAGGGAAACTCTAAGGGAAGGAATCTCCACCTCTAAAGATAACACTGCTTTAGCACCATAGGTAAGGTCAAAAGGAGTAGCCCCAGTTGGAGTATGAATACTCATTCTATAAGCCCACAAGGCTAGACTTATCTGTAGATGCCAATCTCTACCATTCTTGTGAACTATTCTATGGAGAATTTTGAGAATGGTTTTATTTGAAGCCTTTGCTTGTCCATTTCCTTGCGGGAAGTAAATGGAGGACCAATGTTGTTTTATCTTGAACTTCTTGTAGAGTTGTTTAAGGTCCTTATTTTTGAGCTGACCTCCATTGTCAGTGATAATCTCAGATGGTACTCCATATCGACAGATGATATGGTTCAGGATGAAAAGGGAAACTCGCTTGCTCGAGGCAATAGAAAGTGGAATAGCTTCTACCCATTTGGTAAAGTATTTAGTAGTAGTGATGATAAATTTGTGTCCACCTGATGAGTTGGGATGAATCTGCCCAACAAGATCAAAGGCCTAGTGCTAAAATGGCCAATGACATACAGATGGAATAAGCTCCCTGCCTAGAGCATGTATCGGGTTACCATGTTTCTGACACTTTTTGCATGATTTAGCAAAAGCTACTACATCTGTCTACATGGTAGGCCAATAGTACCCAGCCCTAAGAAACCTTCAGGCCATGGCAAGACCATTGGAATGTCCTCCACAAATGCCCTCATGAATGTCAGCTAACGCTTGATCAGACTCATCCTTTTCCAAGCACCTAAGAAGTGTCCCATATAAACCCCTCCTATACAGATCACCAGAGATAAGGGTGTGGCAAGAGGCATTTCTGTTTAAGTTTCTTCCTTTAGAATAGTTGAAGGTTTTGGGAATAATGCCATCATGGAGATATGAGTAAATGGCACCATAGCGGGATGACTCGTGGCCAACAAGGGTACAAAAAACTTGGCTTTCTTGGGAGTCATAGATAGGATAGTGTAGCTCTTCCAACAGGAAATTAAATCTGGACTCATGTTGTTTTAGCTGAAGAAGTGAAGCCAATGTAGCCATAGCATCAGTTGCTTTATTCTCTGCTTTATGGATTTGTTGAAATGTAACAAAGGTGAAATATCATCTCAATGAATCAACCATTTTCTTGTAGGGTACCAGTTTTTCATCCTTTCTTTGGTATTCTTCATTAAATTGGTTGATTATTAATTATGAATCCCCATAGATATGTAGCTCTGTGATTCTCCATTCTATTGCCATTTTTAGTCCATTTGTCAAAGCCTCATACTCAGCAATGTTATTTGTACATGGGAACAATAGTTTGTAGGACTTAGGAATTGTGTACCCATGAGGAGAAACAAATAACACTCCAGCTCCTGAACCATTTTGCATGAAAGAGCCATCAAAGAACATCTTCCATGTTCTTGCAGTCATGTACATTATGTGCTTATCTAGAAATTCAACTTGAATAGGCATGCTATCTTGAATTGGGAAATCAACCAATTGATCTACAATGGCTTGTCCTTTTATAGCTTTATGCTCAACATACTCTATGTCAAATTCTGATAAGATCATCATCCACTTGGCAAGTCTACTTGTGCGAGCAGCCTTACCAAGAAAATATTTGAGAGGATCAATCTTTGCAATGAGGTGTATTGTAGCATGAGCATGTAATGTTGCAACTTTTGGGAACCAAACATCACCGTAAGGCAATATTTTTCAATACTAGTGTAATTAACCTCATATGCCATGAGAGTACGACTGATGTAATATATAGCTCTTTCTTTTCTAGTGTCATCAAGTTGAGCTAGTAATGCCCCCAAGGAAGATTCTATTGCTGAAACATACAATATAAGTGGTTTTCCTAGGATAGGAGGCATTAAGATTGGAGGATTGGCCAAGTATTTCTTGATTTGGTCCATGCTCTTTTGACAATCCTCATTCCAGACACATTTAACCCCCTTATGAAAAATCTTATTGAAGGGTTGAGCTCTATCGGCCAGTTGTGAAATGAACCTCCTTATAGATTAAAGATGTCCCTGGAGACTCCTCATTTGGCTGATGTTTTTGGGAGGTGGCATATCCAAGATTTCTTGAAATTTCTTTGGGTCCACCTCTATTCCTTTGGCTGAAATGATAAACCCTAGAAGTTTTCTAGAGGTGACTCCAAATGCACACTTTTTTGGATTTAATCTTAGTTGAAACTACTCCATGCAATCTAGAATGAATTCCAAATCACCTAAGTGTGTATTCCTTTTCTTAGATTTAGCCAAGGTGTCATCCACATAATCTTCCATATTCTTATGCATCATGTCATGAAAGATAGTTGTCATAGCTCTTTGATAAGTAGCTCCTACATTTTTTAATCCACATGGCATAATGTTCCAACAATAGGTACTCCATGCGCAAGTGAATGCAGTCTTTTCCTGGTCTTCAGGAGCTATTTTAATCTGATTATATCCAAAAAAACCATACATCAAGGAATATATCTCATAACCTGCGGTCATGTCCACTATCATGTCTATGTTAGGAAGTGGAAAATCATCCTTTGGGCATGCTTTATTAAGATCCCTAAAATTTCTGCAGGTGCGAATGGACTTGTCATGTTTTGAAACTGGTACAATATTGGATATCCATTTGGCATAATCAATGGCTCTTATGAATCCTGTGCTGAGGAGTTTTTCTAATTTAGCTTTGATGAGAAGAGCTATGTGAGGATGCATTTTCCTCAATTTTTGTTTAACTGGTTTTATACTCAGAGTTATGGACAAGTGATGCATAATGAGATTAGTGTCCAACCCTAGCATGTCTGAGTAAGTCCAAGCAAAATTAATCTTCTTGCTCTGTAGGAACTTGGTATATGCTTCTTTTTCCTATGTTGATAGAGACTGAGCCAAATGAACTATTTGTGGAGCCTCTTCTATACCCAAATTAACTGGCTATGTAGGGTCAACAAGCACTGAAGATTTGTCTTGAAAGTAACTTGGGAGATGATCAAGTACCTCATCCTTAGGTGCCTCAGAGAGGTTTTCACCCTTGGATACATCCTTTATTTTTACTTTTTTAGGTTCTGACACCGCCACACAGTGGTTTTTTCCATCATAACTCTTATTATTTTTTTCTTTTCTTTTCATTTTGTGACTAAGGTACTTGATATCTGGCTATGTCATGCTTGTAGTTGGTTCACTGGTGGAAGAGACTACGGGCTCAAGGACATTTAGGTAACATGTTATCTCATAGTCATTTTGGAAAGTTAAGATCTGAGGCTTTTTATAGCATTGAGACCAATCAATTAGGTGGGGATGAGCAAGGGATAGGTCAATGATGGGTTCAATGTTGTGCATACGAATGGTATCATCTCTTGTGATTGCAAAGTTAGGGTCTATCAAGTATCCCTCTAAGGTACCCAAATCAAGATTTATCCTACCAAGCGAAGCATCATCCACTAAAGTGACTTGCGGATTTGAATCCTCTAATCCTACACTAGACTCATTAGCTACCTTAGGTTGGGAACTATATGTATGGATGACATCAACATCCATGTCAACTGTAGAAGAATCAGAGAGAGATTCCCATTCATACTCATGTGAGTCTGTATCTGAATCCCAAATGGGATGTTTACACCAAGCATGTTTAGGATGTCTAGATGTGGAACCTCTAATGTCACCAAGGATAACTCCTTTTTGAATGCCATTCATGTATTGATGTTCTTGAATAGGATCTTCAATAATGGATTCTTCTTGTTCTAGGCCTGAAACTGTTGGATGAGCAACTGGAGTATCTAAATCTCCCTAAAGGAGATTGGTGGAAGGGACCCAATCTTCACATGTGTCTTGTTGATTTGTCAAATTGGGTGTATACTTTGTTTCATCCTCACTATTTGTCTCACCAAGGATAGGAATAGGGTTCTTGTTCTGATTTTTGAAACCTAGGCCAACCATTTTTTTAGACTCGCGTCCAAAAAGAGCATGATCAAGAGGTTCAACTCTAGCATCTAATCTATGACTGAGAGGACCATGACCTGGATAGCCCATACTTTTGACAAGAGTATACCCTCTTCCATATGCCTTAGGAGAAGGAGAGAAGTTCTCATTATGCATGTATTTGTCTTCTCTATAGATCCAGTCCTTAATAGCCACCTCTTCTTTTTCATCCTGGATAGGCACTAAGGACTCCACAAATGTACCAAACAAAGTCATGGCTAAAGATGAAGGACGCATCTCTTGTGAAGGTTTGCCATAAGATCTAGGTGAGACTGGCAGTTTTGTAAAGGAATCAAGTTGATACCCCCCCATACCAAGGTCTATGGACTTGAACTTATTCTTGCACTATGGTAGGGTTGCATTGAAATCCTCTACTTCCTTGTTGAGAGGAACATGAGTCCCTACTGAAATTGCATTTACAGATAATGTGCTATCCCTAGGTATACAGACTTCTACTCCATTATAGGGAAACTTAACACATTGATGGTAGGTGGATGGCATTGCTTGCATGTCATGGATCCATGGTCTACCAAGTAGGATATTATATGATAGAGGACTAGCATCAACAATTTGGAACAAAAAGTCCTTCTCAATAGGGTCAATCCTGACAGGAAGGACAACCAACCCTTTAGAACCCCTTTCTACTTCATCATAGGCTTTAATGGTAATCTTCTTTCAGGTATCAATAACTTTCTCAGAATAACCCAGTATCTTCAACAGAGTCAAAGAACAAATGTTGAGCCCAACACCCTCATCTATCAACACACACCTGACACGAGTCTTGTGAATCATGACTTCAATATGAAGGGAAAGATTATGCAGATGGTTCAAATCTTTGTCATCTTCTTCTGAGAATGTTAGGTAATGAGGGTTGGCAAGGTGGTTAACCATGTTCTGAAATTGGTCAACATCTATGTTGTTAGGAACATTTTCTGCATGAAAAGCATCCTCAAGGATTTGTTTATGTCTTGGAGACAATTCTAAAAGCTCAAAGATTGAAATTTGAGCTGGTGTTCTTTGTAGCTGATCAACAAGGTTATAGTTCAACTGAGGATTCACAACTAATTTGGAGGTGACATTTCTGGATGTCACTTGCTTGGGTTTGCTGGATTGGTTGGAACTAGGACCTCTAATAACCACAGGACCTTGACTTTGACTTCTTGTGATAGTTTTGAGAGCTTGGGATGACCTTTGAGAGTGAGGATGCCTAAGCACCAGCATAGGTTCTTCATCAAATATAGGAGGAGAGCCCACATCATAACCATATGGATCTTTTTCCCTCATCATGTTGACACTTTCTTCCACAATTTTGAGCATATTGACCACATTTTCTACAACTGTGTAGGTATAGTTGATTTCAGCCTTGCCATTCTTTAGTTTAGAGGTTTCCCCCTTTTCATACTTGGGCAAAGGCTCCTTGAATGCCTTATGGTCTACATTGGTGTTCAACCCATCAATATGAAGTTTTCCACTCTCAGTAAGATCCTGAATAATGTGCTTAAGTTTCCATTAATGTTCAATGTCATATCCAATGCCATTGTGGAACTTGTAGAAAGCTTTTTCATTCCACCAATGTGGCTTAATGTCAGGTATGCAGAAATTTGCTGGATCTTGAGGTTGTACAAGGTTATTGGCAATAAGTGTCTTGAAAAAATCCTCATACGAGTCACCAAGTTTAGAAAATTGTCACCTCTCCTTTTTAGGCTTATCTTGATACTTTGATTTATGCTCTTATTGGTTGGAGGATGTGTTGAGCTTCATAGCTTGAACTACACTAGACAAATGAAGGACACCTTGATCCTTGGGTTGAGAAGAGTCCACAACTTTGTCATTGACTACTTGTTTGTTCTTGTTCTAGTGTGAGTTCTTGCCTTTGTCCTTATTAGAGTTGTTAGTATTTTGACCATTATTGTTATTGTTATGTTTGGTCAAAATCCCTTGTTCTTTCAAGACATCCTCAATTCGACATGCAGTTTCGACCATAGTGTCAAAGGAATCAAAGACCATCTTTCGAACCTCATAGCACATTTTAGGCACCAAGTTGCTAACAATGATATCAATCCTTTCATGCTCAGGAATGGTCTTAGAATAGAAAGAGCACAATCATCTCCATCTTTGTCAAAAGGTAATAAAGGATTCCCCTTGGTTTTGTTTCAAATTGCACAAGTCTAACATAGTGACTGATCTGGACAAGTTGTATGCAAAATGTTGAACAAATCTGTGGACAAGTTCTTTGAAAGTTTTGATGGGAGGGGTTATGTTGGTAAACCACTCCATTGCTTGGCCCTTGAGACTCCTTGGAAATAATCTCATAAGATAGGAGTCATCTTGGTGAAACTCAAAGCTCATGATGTAGAACTAACACACATGATCATGTGGGTCGCCATTGCCATCATACTTGTCATATTGAGGAATTTCAACTTTTCTAGGAAAATACTCACACTCCTGTCCAAAGGATTGGGACAAATAGAGTCAAGGTTGAAAGAACTCTTGGGTGCTAACACCTTTTCCATCATACGCTTGAGTTGTTTGATCTCTTCTTCTTGAGATGGACCTTGTTTCTTGATTTTTCTATCCACATCAAAGCTGTAAGGGACTATGGCACCCTTTTTGATCAAGCTCTTTAGGAACTTATCCTTGTTTTGCTCTAGATACTTCTCCACATATTGTTGGAATAGTGGTTCTTGTTGCATCCTCATAAAGTCTTGATCATCAAAACTTGCACTACTTCCTCCATGTTGGAATCCATGATGAGCTCGTTGGGAGGGTTGTCTTGAGTTCCTAAGAGGTTTTTGTCTCCTATATTGTGAAGTCCTTCTTCCTCTAGGACTAGGAGATCTTGAAGGGGTTCTTGAATGCCTTCTACTTCATGGGGTTCCTGAAGGAGTAGATGGTGGAGAGTTGTTTCCACTGTTGGTACCCCTATTGTTGAATTAGTCATTGAGTTGTTGGGCTAAAAGCCTATCTTGTTCTTCTTGAAATGATTTTCTTTTCAATTCTAACAAGGCTTGTTGCTCCACCTCTAGGAGTCTAAACCTCTCTTCTTTTGTGGCTTGTTCATCCAAAAAGGCTTTCTTTTCGCGTTCAATTCTTTTAAGCCTTTCATTCGCATACCTTGAGGTTATTTTGAGAGGAGAACTCAGCCTAGAATGCTTGAACAAATAATTAGTAAATGTTGCATTCACATGAGCATCACAAGATTCATTGTTTTGGTCTTCATGTTGTGACCATTCATCTTGGTGAGCTGATCTTGTATACCTTTTAGTTCTCTGATGGGCATCTAAATATCTTGTGTTGATAGGGGGTGATTCTGGTTGATTGTCATCACCAAATAGCATGTTATCCCTATGTCTTTGAAAAATGTCATCAAGATTTTGATCCATTGTTTCTCTCTCCTTTCTAGTCATGGTGTAATTCATGTCCATATCTGATTGAGAAGGTGCTAAAGAGGTACTCAACTCTCTAAGACTGCTCTTAGGTTCAAACCAAACTTTTGTAGTATCCCTAGGAGATTGATCAAAGATAGGTTCTTTTCCTTTTCTCTTTTGGCGAGTTTGGACTAAGGGTAATTGGTCAAAGACAACTTGAGGTCATTTTACTTGACTCACTTGATACCTTTTCATAACCGACATGAAAGAAAAAGACCCTTGGTGACAAGATGACCCTACGAAATGTCAATACCAAACAAGGATAGTAAAAGTGTTCAATTGTCCAAAAAGAGAGATGGTGAGATAGAAAGCTAACAAGAGGTATAAAACAACACTGCCACAAAGGTGTATAATAAAAGGATAAGTATCCTAACACATATGGATTAGGAGGATGATTTACCCAAAATATATTTTTGATTGAAATTGAATTTATATTGAAGTGAATTTGGACAAAAGACTACTAAAACTCTCCAAGTGTGTTATCAAAGAGTCTAAATGTTTACTTTTTCAACAAGGACGACTTCTAACTTATTGATTCCAACCAAGATCAATTATGAAATCAAAGAATATTAACTCAAGGGCTCAAAACACAGGAACCCAAGGTACAAAAAGGCTTCTAGCTGCAAGCTAGGAGACCTACTAAAATCTAGATCAACCAAAGGAAGACTAAAAATGGCATAAATTAGATAGGCAACAAATTTACCCTGTGTGATAGTTCACAAAATACTGGGATGATATAATCTAGCTAGGCGATATTTCTTACAAAGGTTATGCGACAATTTTTAGGCAGCCTGTGTGATAAAATCTAGACAAGCTGTGCGACAGTTGTGCAGCAACGAAGTATCACACGATAAAACTTAGTACAGTGTGCGATGATATTTCAGGATCATACAACTCTTGACTAGTGAGTGTTTAAATTTTAGTTTTTGAGGGTAATTTGGTCAAAGTTACAATCTGATGGTTGGATTTTTCAATTTCAAATACAGTACTAGCAGTAATAAAACAAGTTTGCAAATAGTAGGTGATCAAACATGTCATAAAACACTTGCACAAGGGCAAAAACAACCTTTCCAAGACAAGCAATTGTGATATCAAAGAAAAAAAAGATCCTATGAATGCTACCATGATGTTTGATGTTTGAGAACATTTACACGAGTAGATCACAATGAGAACACTTTAAGCACTTACTAGCCTAAAAAGATAAAGGCTCAATACTTAACAACTTGGCCCACACTTGATGTCACATTGCCTCACACAAAGTGGTTGCCCACAATAGAGATTGGCTTTATCGTGGAAGTGCCAATGACACAACCAAAGGAACACAAATGGTGAGTAATCTTGGGGTGATCCAGGTTAGTCTACTAGGATCAATCCTTGCACCAAGAAGCTAAGTGGAAAAATAGGGTGGCTTCTATCTATGGTTCTTAGTAAGGGCTTCCATTCGTAATACCCCTCTTGCTCCCCAAAGGGACTCCTTGCCTCGTAGAAAGTAACAGACCTCATGACCACAAGAGTACCTTAAGCATTCTTGCCTAGCATTTTACTCATGGTCACAATCCCACAAGTACTTACACCAAGCGAAGACAAGTACTATGTCTACCAAGGTTTTGTGTCCTTGATAGCCTTGATTTTATAGTGGGTCGGAATAGCTTGGCATTAGCTTGTCCCCACTTGGGTCATTCCTCTTGATTGCTTAAGAGCAGGCCTGCTAAAGGATTCTAAAACTAAACAAAGAGTGTATCAACCTTTGAGTTTCAAGATTTCTGGTTCACCTCAAGGGTGAAGAGCATACTCTCCTAGCTCAAAAATTCTCCCAAGCACACCAAGCAAAGGTTCAATTACCCTCTTGCCTTCAAAATCCAAAGATGGGTCAAGATTTCTATTTCACCACAAGGGTGAAGAGCATACTCTCCTACCACCAAAAGATTCCTACAACAAGATTTGACATGCATTCTTTTGAGAAAATATTTGGAGCTTTGACATGCATTCTTTTGAGCAAATATTTCAAGCAATGAAGGCACCTACAAGCACAACTTGTTAGCCCCACAATGGTTAGTACATCAAAAATCAAATAATCTGCAAGTAAAAACTTTGTCTAGCTACAACAAGTCAAACCAGAAAGCTAAAAAAAAAACAAATCTTGTGGGCCAAAAGAACCAAAACAATCACCTACAGGTCTGGGAAATAGTATGTCAGAAAAAGAGATTGCACGATACTTCACAGTATGGGAGTGTGATGCTTTCTTTCTGTGTGACAAATCGTACTATGTCCAAATGATGAAGTTCTGTATGGCCATGCGACAAAAACCTGTATGTCCAAATGATACTTTTACTAGAAAAGTATCGCACGGGTATGTAATAAAATATCACATGATGATGGAAAACTATCTCACGATAATCTGTCAAAAAAATAAAGAGTAAAAATAGCAAGCAAAATATGATGAAAAATTGATGGAAATGCATAAAAGGGACAAAACAAGAGTGTTCTACCCCACGGTGGGCACAAAAAATGTACATTTAAATTGTGCACTTCTCTAAGTCATTACTTCCAAGAGAATCCATGAATTGGAAACCTTGAGAAAGTGACCTAGAGCTCCCTAGGCATGGAGTCACAAGGATGTGTATAGTGCTCTTAGCTAGAACTATTGAAGCAAGCAACCTTGCTAGTAAACCACACAATGGGAGATTCAAAGAGACAAGGGCAAAAATGCCAATATCCTCAAAAATCAACAATGGAAATGCAATGCAACTATGCTAAGAATGAAGATGCAAGTAAGCTATGGAAATGAAAGTATTACAAGACTTACTAATTAAGCTATGTGAGCTAAGCTAGAGGTTGAAAATAAATCTAAGCTAAGAAAGCATAAACATGAAGCTATGATGCAAGAATGAAATTGAGAATGCAAGAAGATCTCCAAAGCTCCAAAGTCACCAAGAAATCCTGCAACATAAGATTAGTATTCAAAAGTTGGGATCCTAGAATGAGAAGAGAGCTCTCCTTTTAAAGGAATTGAAAAGGAATGGACCATGGAGATTAAGAGGAAAAAGATTTAATCAAGGGTGGAGCTTGAAAGAGGAGAAATCCATGTGCACAAATCTCCTCCAATGAGAAAATAAGAGTTGAATTTTGTGTCCCATATGAGACAAAAAGGCCTTTTCTTCTTTTTATAAAATAAGAATAATGCTTTATTTGTGCAACTGAGGATAAGAGGAAAAGTGGGGGCTTTTTATTTAATAAAAGGGGAGGGAATTCCTTTTGATTAAATAGGATAAAATGGTTAGCCCATAGAATAAAATCAAATAAATGATAAAAATTAGGATTTGATCAAGGAAAATTGATATTGAATTGAAAATGTTGATTCAAAAAATTGATAAATTGCTGAATGGGGGCCCAAAGTCTAGGCGACCATTTTAGGGCACATACAATTCTATATTATGATTCTTAGGAATCAAAGCATAACACACATTATCATTTTTCAAGCCATCCAAGTATTTCCTTCCTTCAATCAAATAAACACTAACACTAGTACAATTCTCATTCTTAAAATTATTAACTAAAGGAAACAATACTTGTTTTATCCTACTTGCAGCAATAGTACACCTATTCTTTCTCTCATCATGCAAAGCTTGTTTATCATACTTCCATGACCTTCCCAACAAGAGATGACATACATCCATAGGTATAACATCACAAATAACTTCATCATGATAAGATCATATTTTCAAGTTCCCTAGGCATTGTTCACTTACCAGTACCTTATGGTCATCCTTTATTCATGAAATGTGATAAGGTTTCAGATGTTTCAATCTCTGTAATTGCAATTTTCTCACAATTTCTTCAGAGTCTAGGTTTCCCAAGCTACCATTATCAATTATTAATTTGTAACATTTTCCCTCAACTTTTCATCTTGTCTCAAACAAACTTATCCTCAGCAATGATTCTTGGTCTAGTTCTTCATGACATAGGGATCTCCTTACTATTGGGGCTTCTCCATCTTTGGGTTGGTTCAATGATTCCTTGGATTCTTCCTCCAAAAAAACATTTTTTCCACTACTCTTAGTCCTCTTGTTGGAACTTCCTTGAGTACATTCAAAGGCTTTGTGTTCTTCTCCTCCACACTTTGAATAGGCTCCTCTAAATGCCATCTTTCAATCTTTCCTAGAGCTATTTGATCCACCATCTCTCTGGAAATTTCTATCATCCCTTGGATATGAATTCCCTTCTTTGAATTTTACCTTTCCCTTATTTTGATCTGAATAGGATCTTCCACTACTAGAGGTTCTTCCTCTTTGAAATCTTTCACCCCTTCCTCTTTGTCTTTGTTTATACCTTTTGTTCAACTTTTCCTCAATTTTTAGGGTGTATTTGTAAGCCTCCTCTATACTTTGCAACTTAACCAAACTAATCTCATCTTGAATAGATGTCCTCAAACCATTCAAGTACCTTGCAACCCTCTCAATATCATCATTTGTGTGTCTACACCTGATATCCAATCTATAGAATTCTTCAGTATATTCTTTCACATTAAGATCCTTTTGCTTTAGGTTTTGCAACTTCCTAAATAGACTTACTTGATAATCAAGAGTAAGAATTTAGCTTTCAATTTGTTCACCATATTATCTCGTGACTTGATTTTATCCTTTCCTCTTCTTTGTCTATCAGTCTACAAATGTTCCCACCATATGAATGCATGTCATATCAATTTCATACAATCATACTTTACTTTCTTATCATTATTTGTTCCTTCACAGTCACAATATTTCTCCATCTCTATGACACAATTAAGTAGTTCTTTTAAATTCAAATTTTCATCATAATCAAGTGGATTGAAATGGGGTCTTGAATTAACCCTAGTTAGGGCCTTTATAAATATATCATCTCCTTGTTTAATCTCTGGTTATTCTTCACTCACTTTGACTAATTCTTTGGTTCTTTCTTCCTCTTCATCACTCACATCTTCAATGTTTTGTCCTCTTCTCTAGGCCGTTTCCATAGCTTCTAATCTAGTTGTAACTTTTCGTAACATATCCAAGACAACTAGATCTTCATCTCTTCTTCCACCTCTAGCATTTCATTGGCAATCCATCTTACATGAATTATCTACAATTGCAAGTCAGATCCTCTCTCTGCCACCCCACAATAAATCAATCCAGGACTTCACAAGCTCAGGAACTATGATTTGCCTCAACAAAATTGGAAACTTTCTTTGATACCACTTGGTGCAGTGAAGGATAGAGGGAAATCAAAGAGATCAATCCAATCTTTGTAGCATGAGTCACACAATGGAAAAAACACACAAAATACTTGAGAGAAATGAAAAATCAGCCTTCTTATTTGTTATCTCTATTTGAGGATTAAGTATTGTCATTAGTATCAAACAAGTTTAGTCAGTAATCTAAGTTATTCAAGTCAGTAAAGGTTGGAATAAGGAGTTAAACAAGTCAGTCGGTTGAACTTATAAAGCCTTCACACCAAGTAGTTACAAGGTAGAACATCAAGCTATCAGAATACAAGTTTAACCGAGCATGTTTACCGAGCGTTAGGAATTATCGAGTACCGAGCTAGTGAACACCAAGCATTCTACACATTGAGTATCACTTTAATCACATAATAGTGAATGTAGTGTTTACCAAGTTATTTAGGAAGTGACATAGTAATCAACAATATCACATATCTCTATGCAAATAGTTTACATAGATCTACAAATGTTTTACCAAGATCGAGACACATTTATCATGGATGTAACCATTTAATTTTGTGACGATTCCTATGTAATAGTTAGATCTAGGTTATTTTTGTACACTGTAGATCTTAGGTTTTCTAATATGTTGCAAACCTAATTAGGTCAAAGAAGTTTGTTATATAATTGTAATAGATGTCATTTGTACATATGCATGATAAGGAGATCATGAAGCAGTAGCCACGCATAGGACATCAGTAATCAGACAAGGGTTTGCATGAATGAAAAGTTATTAGAAACAATATCAGTTTATCAGAAATATACAAGGCTACTGAGAAGGACATAGAGTTATATTCTACACTTTGAGGTGATATCTATTTGGTATTTCATAGATCTTATTCAAACAAGCATAAGTTGTCATTTACAGATATTCTACTGTTACCAATTTAACCATTGTAGCGGGATTGTAAATCTCTTAATAGAGTAGACTTAACCGTCTTTTGTAAATCTCCCAAGAAAGTGCACACTTATTTGGTGTTGTTAAAATCCTTTCACAAGGTAGATCTAATTGGTCTTATGTTACTCCTAACAGGGTAAGACCATCAAAAGTGATCACAATTGTAGCCTTAACCACTATACTTTATTTACTGCAACAGTGAAGAATTTGTGGGTATCATCCCCACCATAGTTTTTACCTTCTAACAAGGGTTTCTACATAACCAAAATACTTGAGTCATGAGTTAACATTTTCATGAATATTTTATTTTTTTGTTTACATGCATTTTACATTTACAAGTTATTTGAATGTATGTTGCAAACAATGGATTTAGTTGGTTAGTTAAGCACTACTATTGCAGATTGTTATTGTTAAATTTTTTTGAGGGTACTGATTCATCCCTCCCCTCTCAATACTATATATTTTTACTATCCCAACAATTGGTATCAGAGCTAGATCTCTTATTTGGAAGTTTAACCACTGAAGAGGAAAGATCTCAAGATGGAGAGATATAGATTGGGTAAGACAATTGAAAATCAAAACATACAGATACAAATCTTCATTAAATAATACAAACAAGAAAGGGATGAATTGAAGAAGTTACTAGCTTAGAGAAAGGACATGGCTATTCAGTATAGTGAAATTGACTATCATGAAGAAGATATTGATGATATTTTTGAATCAACTAGATCTAGTTTAGGCAGTATATATGACATATCTGAAGGAGGAATATTTGATTTATCTAAGAAAAATCTTCATCTTACTAAACAAGTTAAAGCCCTACAAATCAAACAAGAAGCACAAATGGTGAGAATGATTGATGTTATGAACAATGATAGGCAAGCTGAACAAGAGAGAAACTTGACTGTTGAAGACATAAGACAAATGACTGAGAAACTACAAGAGAAAGAATTTGAGATACAAAGACTTACCAAGCACCATTTTGAAATCTCTAATCAAATGGTTGTTATAAGTCAGGAAATCAACCAAGTGAATAGTGATCTTACAAGTAAACTAGAAGACATCGATGAACTCAGAGAAGAAAATGAGAGATTGAAAAATGAAGTCAAGATGTAGCAACAACATAATGAAATGATTAAGAAAGATGAAGATAGTTCCAATAAAATTGATGAATTTTTTATCAGTCAAAGAGGACTTGGAATTACTACTGGATTAGGCTACACTAAGCAAGGAGAATCATCAAAACAAGATGAACATATGAATGCCTACACAAATTAGAGACCTAAGAAAATATCATGCTATCATTGTGGTAAACTAGGCCACACATCACATGTTTGTAGGAGTAAAGCTAAAGGTAATCCTAAAACCACTCCTAAATTTAATGGTTATTGTTATAGTTGTAACAAGTATGGACATCAGGCACATGAGTGAAAATATAAGTTGAAAAGGACTCCTAAGAAACCCTACATGGATAAACATTGTCTCACTTGTAACATGCATAGACATACATCATAATAATGTGCAACTAAGATGAAGCAAGTCTGGACACCAAAAGGACAAAACAAGACCTATCAACTGAGGAGACAAGGTAATGCTTATACTTCAGATTACAACACATGGATTAGTTGCACAACATGTGGAAGATATGGACATATTGTAGCTAACTGCATGAGGAAGAACTAGAGAGGTAGATATTGCAACTAGACAAACACTAGTATGACATGTTTACATTGTCACAAGGTCAGTCACTTAAGTAAAGATTGTAGAGATCGAGCACCAAAAACCCAAACTTATGAGAGTGGAAATACAATTGAAGATGTCACGAGGATAAGAAATACTATATAGAGAAAAGCATCAGGTGATAATGGTGAGTCAAGCAATGCAGTCAGTAACACCTCATCCATTGGATTGGGTGACATCGCCACCTCCACCTAAGTTGGAAAGTTATGTATGGAACTACTAATTCTAATCAGCTATATCTATCATATAGTTCTTTATATCAAGTGTTCACATACCCAATCTACATGAATTAAGATGCACTATGGTTTCATAAGATTTGAGCTTTAAGTGTTTATAGTCGGTATATGCTAGACCGAGTGAGAAGTTTCTAGTTGGTAACTATTGGCAAGGTTAACCGAGTCATAGTATTGATTGAGTAATATTTTATGTGTTAATTGAGCTATGGATATTTTGAGGTATACACCGAGAGTGATTGTTGTTATCGAGCCATGTTAGGTCAAGCATTTATTGCAAAAATTTTGAGCAAGAATTTGAAAATTGCTATAAATACATGATGGACTTAGCTTATTTTTCACATTGCGAACACGAAGAGCTAAGAGATTCAAGAGAGAATTTAAGCGAAGGATTTTCAGAGTGATTAAACAAATATTTGAAGGATTTCAGGAAGATTCATCACTATTACGAGTAAGTGCTATCATCACCAAGCTATTTTACTGCTATTTCCCGAAGCCCTAAATTGAAGAAAATGGCATCCACATCAAAATTCAACAAATCCAAGGCTGTAATTGAGGAATATTTTAGGTTAATTGTATCTGCAACATATAATGAGCCAAATTACAAACTTCATCTCGAAGTTGCTTCAAAAACTGACAAGACCAGAGCTTTTTCAAGAATTCTACCTATGGTTTGTTGGTCAAGGACATACACAACTACATTCATTGAAAAATTGGAGAGGTAGGTGACTTTGAGCTCCAATCTACTTTTCAAGAGTTGAGTATTGATAAGAAAATCAAGGATGATCACACATATCTAGAAGTTAAGGGTTTGGTTAATGCCCTACATTTCTTGAGAGTATTTAAGAATGAATGGATAAGAATAGTTCTAATTCATTTTCATGATGTGAAACTATGGTTAGATGATCCCATGAAAATCACTAAGGATATCATTCACACAGTAACTGACTATCCTACAACTAACAAAGTGAAAGCACTAAGGAGTGCACCGAGAACCAACTAGGAGAAAGCTACTGGAGTAGAATGGGATGGTAGAGGATTTAAATTTAACACTATCATTGATTTTGAAACTAGGTTAAGTGCATATGATATAGGCTACAAAATATTTCAATCCAGCAGACCTAATAATGTACCATGTGGAGCTATAGATATAGCTTACAAAATTGTGAAGATGGGATTTCAGTTGGATCTTGCCAAGTTGTTGCTAAAATAGGTTGAAGAGAATATGAGGACAATTAAGTTAGAAAAGACAAATACATGTAAGTTTGGATCATTTTTACTTTGCATATTCTTTTATGAGCAAAATTTTTTCCCTTCCATCGATAATGTAAATTGGACAACCGACAAGCCAGTGACACTGCAAATCAATGATTTCATACAAAATTTGGGTGAGAACTTTGTGAGCATAAGGGATGTTTGCTTTGAATAATTCAAAGATAGGCTGAATGCAAGGAGCAGGATACCAAGACAATTGGTCGAGGAGCATGAACATGACATATGTTTCCTGGTGGATACCGACCATACCCTAATTAAAGCAATAGAATCAATAACTAAATGGTTAGTACCAATGGGATATGAGATTGATATTGACCAAGCATTTAGGTCAATTAAGGATTTACTAGTAGAGCCTAAGGATCCACAAGCTACTAGGTTCAGAACCTATGAAGAAGCAAAATAGAGAATAAAAATGGATCTAGTTATTGGGAAAGTTATAAAGAAATCAAGGAAAATGCTGAATAAACTGGTGAAACAATTTGGAGAAGATTTAGGTTACGTTGAGACATCTAAGAACATTTTGGTTGAGGTAGAAATTAAGGGTCAGTTACTTCTAGCTAACACTGCATATGATGAAGAGGCAACTGAGTCATAAAAATACATAGAGTCTACATCGATTAAGGCCACTCCAAAGAAGAAGTAGGCATAAGTGCAAACAAGAGCCAGAACAAGATCTACCATTGCTGCTTTAGCACCATTGAAGAAAGGAGTTGTTAAAATTTATAGGCCTACTCTGAAAAATACCTATCAAAAGAAGAGAGGTACTCAAGCTACCTATGAGGCATCTAAGAAGAGGAGAAAAATAATAAGAGGTAAGGATGATGAAGATGATGAAGAAGAAGACCAAGATCAATTCAAAGTTGTTGTACATAAATATCAGTCTATTGATAAACTTGCAAGAACAATAATAGAGACTGGAGGCCTTAGTAACCCAAAGATGAATTGGTATACACATATGTCTACTGAGGACCATAATAATATTGAAGAGGTAGTCATCCAAATGATGATAAATTTTAAAAAGGTACCAATTGAATTCTCTAAGTATGTACCTAAAAGATTATATGATAAAGTTTATGATAGGTGGACTTATGAATTAAGTACAAAAAAGAAGATGAGGGAACATTCCTTGATATTGGAAATGCCAATATTATCAGTTCCTAAAATAAATAAGTTAATGAAACAATATTCAAAGAGATTCTTAGTAAAAAGAAGAGCACTGCAAATATTAGTCGAAAAGCTTGCAGAAGTAGATGAGAATAGTCAATTATTATGGACTTGTATTCTCCAAGCCCGAGATGAAGCTGATATGTTAGCATTGGTTGTGATACCTGAGAGAAAAAGTAAAATAAAAGAAAAAGGTTTACACTCAAATGATGCTGATTTGGCCACCAAGGAAATGATAGAATTATTAGACACCGAGGTGCCAAACACAACTATTTCCATTGGCTTCTATCCAGTAAGTTATCATGAAGTATACCAAGATCCACCCAATCAACTGATAATAAAAGGTACTAATAATGTTCTAATTGAAGACATCACAAATAGTGATCCTGATGATGTGAAGGATGATGAGGATGTTACTATAGCTGTAGAACAAACTGAAAAATCAGCCCCCACCAAGGTAGAAACAAACACTATACCAGGTGACCTTCCCATTTTAGTACAAGTAATCAAGATCATTTCTCAAAAGGAACCTGAAGGCTCAACCTCCCAGCAGTAGAAGGACACAACATGGGAATAAGGAACAAGTACACAAGGCACAACTAAGACATATAAGCCTAAAGAAAAAGAGGGTGAGACTCAAACACCGGAAGATCCCAAGCTGAAAAAAACAACATAGACAATCACCACTGACACAACAAAAAAATCCCCTACTCAATTGACCGAGACTCAAGTCACCGGGTAGAAGAAAAAGGAATAGAGTGTGTCACCCGAGCTAGAACACACAAACTCAAAGGTAAAAGCTTTAGTTCCTTTTGTCAAGACATCTCCACAGGAGAAAAAGAAGAAAAAAAAAGCATAGAAAAGGGCCAGTCGCACTAGATGAAATCATAGAGATGTTTGAATGTGACCCAAGGACTTTGGACCCTGAAGAATTAAGGAAATATGGGGAATTATGCATGAGGAAGGAATCACAAGAAAAACTAAGGAAAGAGAGAAAGAGAAAGAAGACCTTAGAAGATGTTAGAGATATCCTTCAGCAAGTTGTTCTTGAGATCACAATAAATGAGGACACTCCTATATTGGATCAACTTGCATTTCTAACAAGCCACATAAACACCCCTGACATAGATGTAGAGAAGAGAATTGAAGGAAGGGAAAAAGCTAAAATTTAGACAAAACTTGTAGAGAAAATTAGTCAAGAAGTGGCTATCAATAAAGTGAAACTTTCTGAGGTAATTACCGAGTTACAATCTATTACTCAGAAAATAATACAAATCTTGTTCAAGTTATGCGCTGTAGACACCTTCACTGCCGAGATCAGTGAAAAGATAAAGAAAATTGATGAAGACATTTTGGTCAGTTCCAATGCATCTCTAACCGAGCCTAATGCTTTTCACAAGCATATATTGAAAGTTCAAGAATTGAGGCGGTTGAGATCAAACTTAAGGAAGTAGGAAGACAACATAAGTGACCGGGTCACCAATCTCTAAGATGGGCTGCATCCTCACTTGAAAATAATGGAAAGACATATTGAAAAGGCCAAAGTATTAATAGCCACCCCAAAAATATCAGTTTTGGAAAATATTTTTGATATGCATGCACAAGCCGGTCTAGAGCACATTGCTCTTGACAACTTGAAAGAGGAATGGGAAAACCTCTTGGCTTCATTACAAAAAACCCACACCCATATCTTTGGAAAGTTGTAAGTACATTTTTTGATTTGGCATTAATTTCAAAAAGGGGGAAATCATGTATATGCCTATGTACTTCACTACATATTGGGAGTATGCACAAAGGGGGAGTTTGTAAATTTTGGAGAGTATGTATATATTTCATATTCATATGGAGTTAGAACATTTTTGAAAGATTTATACATAAATTTTTTGATACTAATGCCTAAGGGGGAGATTGTTATATCTATTTGAGCATTAAGTATTGTCATTAGTATCAAACAAGTTCAGTTGGTAATCTAAGTTATTCAAGTCGGTAAAGGTTGGAATAAGGAGTTAAAAAAGTCAGTCGGTTGAACTTATAAAGCCTTCACAATGAGCAGTTACAATGCAAAAAATCAAGCTATCAGAATACAAGTTTAACCAAGCATGTTTACCGAGCGTCAAGAATTACCAAGTACTGAGCTAGTGAACACCGAGCATTCTACACACTGAGTATCAGTTTAATCACTGAACAATGAATGTAGTGTTTATCAAGTTATTCAAGAAATGGCATAGTAATCAACAATGTCACATATCTCTATGAAAATAGTTTACATGGATGTCCAAACATTTTACCAAGATCGAGACACATTTATTATGGATATAATCATTTAATTTTGTGATGATTCCTATGTAACAATTAGATCTAGGTTATTTTTGTACACCGTAGATCTTAGGTTTTCTAAGATGTTGCAAACCTAATTAGGTCAAAGCATTTTTTTTATATAATTGTAATATATGTCATTTTGACATATGCATGATAAGGAGATCATGAAGCAGTAGTCGCACACAGGACATCAGTAATTAGACAAGGGTTTACATGAATAAAAAGCTATCAGAAGAAGTATCAGTTTATCAAAAACATATAAGGCTACCGAGCATGACAACAAGTTATATTCTACACAAGTTGAGGTGATATCTATTTGGTATTTCATAGATCTGATTTAGACAATCACAAGTTGTTATTTATAGATATTCTATTGTTATCAATTTAACCATTGTAGCAAGATTGTAAATCTCTTAACAGAGTAGACTTAACTGTCTTTTATAAATCTCCTAACTAAGTGCACACTTATTTGGTGTTGTTAAAATCCTTTCACAAAGTAGATCTAATTGATCTTATGTTACTCCTAACAAAACTATAACATTTGGGGTTGAATTCCAACGCCAATTTGCGATGACACTACCATTTGTGTTTGATTTTTTTTTTTTTGCAAGTGCCCTCGATGTTGTTGTAATAGTGATTGTTTCGTCAGAATTTTGACACCCACATGATTATAAACAAAAACAAGAAGAAAAAAAGGCTCATTTCTAATTTTCGTAGATTGAGTTGCGTGTGCGAAGAGGGCCCTAACTGTGGTAAAATTGGAAAGTTCCCACTTTTCACTGCTCTTTTGTTGTGAAGCTCGAGATCAATTTGGAAGGTTAGCATATGGCAGCCATGAATTGAGGTAGCCATTTGAGCTTTGTCTTCTCATTAACTCAATTTAATTTTGTTGACATTTTTTAATTTAATAGCACGATATGAATGTTAATACTGACATTGTTTACATCTTTGCATTTGGAATGCTCGATGACCTAGGAGCTTTGAGAGCTAGGGCATCATTGCTATTACCTTCAAGGCATTGTGGGAAGTGTTTGATCTCTCTTTATTTGTTTTGTTGTTGATATTCACTATGTGGTACTCCCCATTTATGATCATTTCATGAGGAAATATCTTGATGGCTTGCGGGCTGCAAGCTAGGGCATCATGCATTGTTTATGGCTTGTAGGCTGTAAGCTGCAAGCTAGGGTATCAGACATTGTTTATGGCTTGTGGGCTGCAAGCTAGAGAATCATGCATTTTTTATTGTATGCACCCTAAAATGGTCACCTAGACTTTGGGCCCCCATTCAACAATTTATCAATTTCCTAAATCAACATTTTCAGCTCAACATCAATTTCCTTGATCAAATCCTATTTTATCATTTTTGATTATTTGCCTTGGGCTAACCATTTTATCCTAAGTCTTTATTTAATTAAAATGAATATTTTCTCCCTTTTTATTAAATAAAAAGCCCCACTTTTCCTCTTATCCTAAGTTGCACAAATAAAGCATTATTCTTATTTTATAAAAAGAGAAAAAATACTTTTTGTCTTATATGGACACAAAAGTCAACTCTTATTTTATCATTGGAGGATATTTGTGCACATGGATTGCTCCTCTTTTATGCTACACCCTTGATTAAATCTTTTTCCTCTTAATCTCCATCGTCTGTTGATTTTCATTTTCTATAAAAGAAGAGCTCTCTTCTTCATTTTCATATGATCAATCTTTTATGCTAATGTTATGCTGCAGGTTTTCTAGGTAACTTTGGAGCTTTTGGAGATTTGGAGCATTTTTAGCTTTTACATTTACATAGTTTCATTATCATGGCATTCATAGCTTCATATTTAGCTTAGTTTCCTTTATGCTTTAGATTAATTCATCTAGCTTAATTAGGAGGCTTTGTAATACTTTCATTTCATTCATAGCTTAGTTTGCATAGCTTGCATCTTCATTTCTAGTATAGCATTGCATTGAATTTCATTTTGATTCTTGAGGATATTGGCATTCTTGCCCTTGTCTTCCCTGAATCTCCCATTGTGTGGTTGACTAGCAAGGTCATAAGCTTAATAGCTCTAGCTGAGAGCAATCTTAAAATCCTTGCAACTCCATTCATAGGGAGCTCTAGGTCACTTTCTAAGGTTTCCCATTAATAGATTCCATTGGATGTAATGACTTAGAGAAGTGCATTATTTAGTGTGTACATTTTTGGTGCCCACCATTAATCTGAATACAAAAGAGGCTCCACAAATAGTTCATTTGGCTCAGTCATTGTCAACACAAGAGTGAGAAGCCTACACCAAATTCCTACAAAGAAAGAAAATCAATTTTGCTTGGAACTATTCAGACATGCCAAGGTTGGACACTAGTCTCATTATGCATCATTTGTCCATAGCTCTAGGAATAAAACCAGTGAAACAAAAATTGAGGAAAATGCATCCCCACATAGCTCTTCTTGTCAAAGCTGAATTAGAGAAACTCCTCAGTGCAGGATTTATAAGAGCCATTGATTATGCTAAATGGATATCCAATATTGTGCCAGTTTCAAAATATGACAAGTCCATTCATGTCTGCACAGACTTTAGAGATCTCAATAAAGCTTGCCCAAAGGATGATTTTCCACTCCCAAACATAGACATGATAGTGGACATGATAGCGGGATATGAGATCTACTCTTTGATGGATGGATTTTCTAGCTACAACCAAATTAAGATAGCTCCTGAGGATCAGGAAAAGATAGCATTCACTTGTGTGCGGGGAACCTATTGTTGGAATGTCATGCCTTTTGGATTAAAGAATGTAGGAGCTACATACCAAAGAGCTATGACAACAATCTTTCATGACATGATGCATAAGAATATGGAAGATTATGTGGTTGATACCTTGGATAAATCTAAGAAAAGGGATAAACATTTAGAAGATTTAGAGGTCATTCTAGATCGAATGGAATAGTTCCAGCTAAGATTAAATCCAAAGAAATGTGCATTTGGTGTTACCTTAGGAAAATTGTTAGGCTTCATTATTTTAGCAAAAGGAATTAAGGTAGATCCCAAAATGGTATAGGAAATCATGGATAGGCCACTTCCCAAAAATATCAGTCAGATGAGGAGTCTCCAAGGATGCCTTCAATCTATAAGGAGGTTTATTTCCCAACTAGTTAATAGAGCTCAACCCTTTAACAATAACCTACATAAGGGAGTTTGATGTGTGTGGAATAAAGAATGTCAAAAGAGTATGGACCAAATCAAGGAGTACTTGGCCAATCCTCCCATCTTAATGCCTCCTATCCTAGGGAAACCACTTATTTTGTACATTTCAGCAATTGAATCTTCCCTGGGGGCATTATTGGCTCAAGTTGATGAAAATGGGAAAGAGAGAGCCATATATTACATGAGCCATACTCTTGTGTCTTATGAGGTCAACTACACTAGTATTGAAAAGGCTTGTCTCACAGTAGTATTTTCTACCCAGAAATTAAGACACTACATGCTTGCACATACAGTACATCTTATAGCTAAAATTGATCCTCTCAAATACTTACTCGGTAAGGCTGCTCTCATAGGAAGACTTGCTAAATGGATGATGATTCTTTCCAAATTTGACATAGAGTATGTTGAGCATTAAGCCATAAAAGGACAAGCTATCACAGACCAACTAGTTGATTTTCCAATTCAAGACAACATGCCTATTCAAGTTGAGTTTGCAGATGAGCACATAATGTACATAACTGACAGAACATGGAAGATGTTCTTTGATGGGTCTTTCATGCAAAATGGTTCAGGAGCTGGAGTGTTGTTTGTCTCTCCTCATGGGTACATAATTCCTAATTCCTAAAAACTATTATTCTTGTGTACAAACAACATAGCCGAATATGAAGCCTTGACTAATGGATTAAAAATAGCAATAGAATGGGGAATTATAGAGCTACACATTTATGAGGATTTGCAATTGATCATCAACCAAGTTAATGAAGAATACCAAACAAAGGATGACAAACTGATACCCTATAAGAAGATGGTTGATTCATTGCACTGATATTTCACCTTTGTTACATTTCAACAAAGCCCTAGAGCAGAGAATAAAGCAGCTGACACGATGGCTACATTGGCTTCACTTCTTCAGCTAGAACAACATGAGTCCAGATTTGAATTCCTGGTGGAAGAACTACACTATCCTATCTATGACTCCCAAGAAAGCCAAGTCATTTGTACCCTCATTGGTCATGAGTCATCTTGCTATGGTGCCATTTACTCATATCTCCATGATGGCATTATACCTGAAACCTTTAACCGCTCTGAAAGAAGAAACCTAATCTGTAATGCCTCTCACCATACCCTTATCTCTGGTGATTTGTATAGGAGAGGTTTAGATGGGACACTTCTTAGGTGCTTGGAAAAGGAGGAATCTGACCAAGCATTAGATGACATTCATGAGGGCATTTGTGGAGGACATTCTAATGGTCTTGCCATGGCCCGAAGGTTGCTTAGGGTGGGGTACTATTGGCCTACCATGCAGATAGATGCAGTAGCTTTTTCCAAATCATGCAAAAAGTGTTAGAAATATGGAAACTTGATTCATGCTCTAGGTAGGGAGCTTATTCCTTCTATTTCTCATTAGCCATTTCAGCGTTGGGCCTTTGACCTTGTTGGGCAGATTCATCCCAACTCATCAGGTGAACATAAATTTATCATTACTGCTACTGACTACTTTACCAAATGGGTAGAAGTTGTTCCACTTTCTGTTGCCTCAGGAAAAATGGTTTCTTTATTCATCTTGAACCATATCATCTATTGGTATGGGGTGCCTTTAGAGATAATCATTGATAATGGAGGTCAGTTAAAAAATAAGGACCTTAAACAACTTTGCAAGAAATTCAAAATAAAATAGCATTGGTCCTCCATTTACTTCCCACAAGGAAATGGACAAGCAGAGGCTTCAAATAAAACCATTCTCAAAATTCTCCATAGAACAGTTCACAAGAACGGTAGAGATTGGCACCTTCAGATAAATCCAACCTTATGGGCTTATAGAATGAGTATTCGTACTCCCACAGGGGCTACTCCTTTTTCCCTCACTTATGGTGCTGAAGTAGTATTACCTTTAGAGGTAGAGATCCCTTCACTTAGAGTCTCTCTCAAAGGTTTAGTGATAGATAAAGACTATCGTGCCATGAGGTTGCAAGAACTAGAACTTTTAGATGAAAAGTGTAAAGCATCTTTTAATCATATGAGAGTCTACCAAAAGTGTATGTCCAAAGCATTCAACACGAAGGTTCACCCTAGAGAATTTTAAGTGGGGGATCTTGTCCTATGAGAAAACCCTAGGAACCAACAACATAGAGAGCAAAAGGGGAAGTTCAAACCTAATTGGCTTGGACCATACATCATTACTGCTACTTTTGAGATAGGTGCTTACTTACTATCTGATGAAAAGGGAGAGCAACTCCCTGATCCCATCAATGTGTTGCACCTAAATAAGTTCTATCCATGATGCCTATTCAATCTGGGGGCATTCTTTGTACATATTTTATGATCCTGAAAAAATTCCAAAAAAATTCATATATGATGCTGAAAAAATCCTAAAAAGCATAAAAAGTCCTTAAAAAAATACAAAAAGAATAAAAAAAATAAAAAAATCTTTAAGTGGTGAAAACTTAGAAACAGGCGCTACTTGAGGCCTTTGCACCCTTGTCTTTTAAGCATGTGTCCTCGAAACGTAGCCTTTCTCCATCATGCCTTGACCTTGTTGCCTTGGTTTGGAATTGGTCTTTGTCTTTGTCTTTGTCTAGGGGGCATAATTGTGTTAGCTTTTGTCTCTAGGATGCGTCGGTCTTTAGGACATCTTACAAATGGTGTTTTTCAACACCAACCCAAATTGTGTTTTTCAACACTACCCTAGTGTCCAGTGTTTCTCAACACTTATTAGATATCTTACCTATAGTCTAGCATGATATGGTATTTATCATCCGTAGATGTGATACTCAAAGTTTGACTCTATGACCTCCACACACACACTTAAACACTTGACTCGCTGAGACTTGTTTGACTTTATTTCTTTGTGTGCTATCTATGATGATTTCTTTGATGAGTGTTCTCTCCCTAATAGTTTTCAATGATGCTGAGCTAGAAGGCTAGGGGCATGAGGACATGTTTTATTGCTTTTTCTGCTTGTGGGTATATTTTGTTGGTCCTAACTGTCATTAGCATTTATGCTTGTTCCACTTGACATTGGGATCTACAAGGTATTATCCTTGACTATTTTCGCAAGTGCATACTTATAGCCATCTTGACTTTCCTTGTGTCTCAATGTGAGTATAATATTTCTATATTAAACTTAGGTAATCTCACTGCACTAGTCATCTTGACCTATATGTCTTTGATGCCTAGGTGGGATTCCCACATATCTATCTGATATAGATCATATTCAGATTCACATAGTCATACTAGTGTGTATTGTATGATCTTGCGATGCTACCAATAATGCTCAATGATGATTATTAGATGTCTATTAGTGTTGTGACCTTGCAAATCAACCACTTTTCATAGTAGCTTGCATTTTTAGGTTCATGTTAGATTAGTTTTGAATTTTGCACGTGGAGAGAGCTCTCCTTTTATCTTTCACGGACTAGTCAGTCAACTGCGCTCACCTTTCCTTTTCTTCGATCATGTCTTTCACACCTTGTCTTTTACATCACATCCTATTCCTGTAATCACAAGGGGTTAATCTTATCATCATATCTATATCCTAAAAGAAAGCATTTTTAGAAACATGAGTCTATATCATACACATGAGAATTAAACATACATCTATGAGAGTGACTATACATGAGCATTTATACCATACATCTTGAGCAATATGACAAGACAATATAAAAAAATTGATACATCCATCACAAGTGAGACAAATACACAGATACGTCACAAATCTAGTAATCTCATATATATAACAATGTCATGATACAAAATACAATACAAGATCCCAAAAATCTGGATCAAAGTCTCATGATATGTAAACATCTAAAAATCCTAATCCTAGCTCTGGCTGGCACCATCATGTGGGGCTGGTGGAGGAGGAGGTGGTGCTACATCTGGTACCATATTTGATCTACTAGCTATATTAGAATAGGGCGGTGCCCTCTGACCCTATGGCGTAGCTTGTATATAGAGCCCATGATAGTATGCGGCTTGCGTTGCCTCTCTCTGTGACTCTACTGTAGCAACCTATAGAGTCCTATCTTGCCACTCAAGCTCAACTCTCATATCTATCAGCTACTACTATTTGACTGCTATGGTGATGTGTAACTACTGCATCTCCATCTCTAGAGCCTGGATCCTGGCTCTCAGGTCCTCTCCTCCTACAAGCTGATCCTACCTAACATCCACCCAATGGCAAGCTGGACTCCCCCCATCATCACCCTCATTAGGCAAAGCTTGTCCCCATGGCCATTTTTAGCCACCTGATCATGAGCTCTGACCTATCTCCCTAGCTCTCCCTCTCTCTCTTCCATCTCCTCTATCCCCATCTTCACCATCATCTCTCTGAGCTGCTAGCTATGCATCAGGTATCGTGAACCTAGGAAATGGAGCTCACCACCGCTCTTCTCTATAGGCTACATCAACCCCTACATCTACCATGTTTGGGAGATAGTCCCATGGCTCTCTCTATATGGCTGCTATATCCTATACTACCTGCTAGTAATCCAACATCAGCAGCCAACCCTGGCCCTCCTCATCTCTAGTCTGGGCGTATGTAGTAGTTTTTGTAGACACTCTCTGCTACCACCCAAACTGCCTCCATACCCGAGTGATAACAAACTGCTCCATGATATTTGGGTGTTGGCCTACCAATGGCTAGCTACATAACATATAGCTCAGCTCATCCTCCGTATCACCCCATGACTCAACCTGTCTATATGGTCACCACTGGAAGGAAGTCAACTCATCCAGTATCCTCCTATAATATGTCACATCCCTGCTATGAGGCTGTGACAAGAATCTTGCATATTTATAGATGAAGGGATGTCTCCTCTCCCTCAGATGTACACGTGGATGCACCACAATGATGTGCTCCCATGCCCACACCTATGCTAGAATAGCACCGCACGCCCATGTCCTACTCTCATGATACATGATCTCATGGAGCTCATGGTATATATCAGCCAATATGGCCAGGCCCCATGCCATCTGTCATGGATGTGCTACTAGATCTACTAAAAATCTACCCCATCCTAGTGAAAAACCCTTCTGACTCCTGTCAGGGATAAGGGCCTATGTAATAATGGAAGCAACAATGCAAGGAGTCCCTACCAAAATCATCCATCAATCAATCCCAGCTGATGTGTTTGTCTATAATAGTAACATCCTGGAACATGTCCTGGATGGCCTGCTATCCCTCGATAGGATCTTGATCGTAGTATACCTGTGCCAACAAACAATCATGTTAGTTTCTATTATATGGAAACTTTACATCTATGACTATCTATAAACATGTTTATACTTACAGGATCGCCATGGCTAGGCACTCAGAGAATCTGATAGACATCCTCCAAAGTGATCGATGTCTCTCTAGTAGGCAGATGGAAGGTGTTGTGCTCGCTATGCCATCTCTCAGCTAGCGTAATCAACAACCCATGGTTAGCTCAAATATGGGGCAACTGCAGTAAGTAGCCAAAGCCCATCACCCTCAAGTCTGCCCGACCTGGATCATCCAGATCTCGGACATACCGTAGCCAAGTAACCTTCAGCGCTCTGACCAATAGTGCTAGGAAGAAATCTTGCAAGCCATCAATCCAAACCAGGTGTTAGAACATATCATAATGGATGTCTTAAATCAGTACAAGATATCTTAAGAATGCAAAACATTGTTAAGACCCATGTCATTTTGCTCAAAAATATTATAACATGTTATTTTTCTATACTATACGATACTATTTTTTGACTAAGTATCGTGCAATACTTTTCCTAATAGCAGTATGATGATATATGTTCCTACAATACTTCACATAGTATCATACAATATTTCATCCAATGTCATGCAATACTAGATTCAATATCAGTGCAACATTATATTGACCCACAAAGTATCTCATGACAGACACCCTCAAAGGGTGCGATACTTCTAAAGTATCACACGACTTTTCGTACAAGAAAAATTTTGAAAAATTTTAAAATCATTAAAAATATGTTTTAAATGTATTAAATGCTCATAAATGACTCAATAAGGGAAAGTTTTTCTGAAAACATACTGGGGCACCATACTGTGGAGGCCGATTGTGCAATCGGGCATGCTCAAATCGATGCCTATGAACCAGAACTGCTGCTTGCTAGGCCATTTTCTCTCTCTAAGCTCTCAAAATTCTCAAATCACAATAAGTCAAATGATTTTGAAAATGACCTTTTTACCCCTTTTATAGCATTTTGACTTTTTGGCCCAATTTTTCCAACACCTTAGAATTATGCAAAAATTGCACCCCTAGCTAAATTCGACATCTTGGATCCATTTTCGGACTCAAAATCAAAATCTGAGTTAATCTTGATAGTCAAAATTGCATTTCAAAATTTTTCCCCCTCTTTTACGCAGTTGGCCGACTATTTGAGGCCCGATCCTTCGATCTTCACTGGGGAATCTTCATTTTCACCCCCATCTCTTTTAGGCTTCTAGTCTTTCATTTCATTTCCATTCACTTTGTCTCTCTATGGTTTGACTTCATTTTTTACCCTATATCTTTCTTAGTTAAACCTAGTCAAACTGGGGCATGTCTTCACTGCTTAATGGTTATCCTATCATCCTTCATCTTCGATTGTGATTTCTAGTGATTTGATCATCTTTATCAATTTTATGTTCTCCTCTACTTGATTTTGATTTTGATTCTGAGGGGGCAGTACCTATCAGCTTCAATCTTTGATTCAACTTTATCATTCAGCTCAGCTTGAGATTTTTATTTTGAGACTTGATTATCACTTAACAACAATGGTGTTAGTCTTATCTTTTGATTCTTATCTCTTAGACTTGATTATCACTCAACAAAAATGGTGTTGGTCTTATCTTTTAGCTTATCTTTGTCCTGATGTGTTCCCATCTGTCGAATACACATCTGGGTTGTTCTATGATCCCAAATCGATCTCACACTTCAATTCCATTCTTTGACTGCATGTGATCCCAAGTCAACCTCACATTAGTCAAAGAGGGGCAAATTTATGCACCCTAAAATGGTCGCCTAGACTTTGGGCCCCCATTCAATAATTTATCAATTTCCTGAATCAACATTTTCAGCTCAACATCAATTTCCTTGATCAAATCCTATTTTATCATTTTCGATTATTTGCCTTGGGCTAACCGTTTTATCCTAAGTCTTTATTTAATTAAAAGGAATATTTTCTCCCTTTTTATTAAATAAAAAGCCCCACTTTTCTTCTTATCCTAAGTTGCACAAATAAAGCATTATTCTTATTTTATAAAAAGAGAAAAAGTACTTTTTATCTTATATGGACACAAAAGTCAACTCTTATTTTATCATTAGAGTATATTTGTGCACATGGATTGCTCCTCTTTTATGCTCCACCCTTGATTAAATCTTTTGCCTATTAATCTCCATCATCCATTTATTTTCATTTTTTATAAAAGAAGAGCTCTCTTCTTCATTTTCATATGATCAATCTTTTATGCTAATGTTATGCTGCAGGTTTTCTAGGTGACTTTGGAGCTTTTGGAGCTTTTGGAGATTTGGAGCATTCTTAGCTTTTACATTTACATAGTTGCATTATCATGACATTCATAGCTTCATATTTAGCTTAGTTTCCTTTATGCTTTAGATTAATTCATCTAGCTTAATTAGGAGGCTTTGTAATACTTTCATTTCATTTCATACTTAGTTTGCATAGCTTGCATCTTCATTTCTAGTATAGCATTGCATTGAATTTCATTTTGATTCTTGAGGATATTGGCATTCTTGCCATTGTCTTCCTTGAATCTCCCATTGTGTGGTTGACTAGTAAGGTCATAAGCTTAATAGCTCTAGCTAAGAGCAATCTTAAAATCCTTGCAACTCCATTCATAGGGAGCTCTAGGTCGCTTTCTAAGGTTTCCCATTCATGGATTCCCTTGGATGTAATGAATAAGAGAAGTGCACTATTTAGTGTGTACATTTATGAGCTTATTTTTTATCTATTTGATTTATGTTGATATTGATGCTCATTGATTTTGCCATGCCCATGAGCTATTTGCATCATTGATTGGAATTATTTTATTACTGGTGTCCCTATTTGATTGGTGCCATATTCATGTTCTTTTGATGTTTTTTGAATCTTAAACTAGGGCATCATAAGTTTGATTTGGTACTCCATTCATTCTCACTTCTCATCATGGGTTCATAACCCATGCTTGCTATTGATGACTAATTTAGGACCCTTGAGCCATGGTTAGGGTATCTATTTTGTGCGGTCTTTGCTTACGTACTAGTTTAAGTAAACTGTGAGCTTGATCCTGCTATTGTTATTGACATTTGATTTTTACTTTTCCTTGAAGGCCTATGAGTTATTGAATCATCACTGTCATTCTATGAAGATGCTTACTGTTGTGAATTCTGTTGAGGGCCCTCGAGCTTGATTCTTTTGTTGATTCATTTTATTGAGGTATATAGGGAACTTTTTCAAACATTATTACACTCAGATGAATGCCAATTATTTTAAATTTCAATTTTAAGGACAAGAATTTGAATCTAATACCTCCAAACACTTCTTATAACAAAATATTCAAACTACATCAATAGATTTGCAACATAGAAGAAATGTGGAGCATATCTCTTAGCACCACTACATAGAAAACTCAATAACATTTGCAACAATTAGTCACTAATGACAACAAAAACATGTTTATATCAATGGAAACATCAATACCTCAACCAAAATACTCATTCTATTCAAACCTTACACACTTTGATGTTGAAAGACCCTTTTAACCAAGTTGTAGGTGATAAGATCAATAGTTTTGAGCATCACTTTGATTGGTAGTCTCATGATATGATTCAGGGATTTATTTAGCATGATCATTAGGGCCTCTCTTACAATCCACTGCAAGAAAATATACATCAAAATTAATATGTATTTTTACCCATTCAAAGTCCAAACTCTCTATATAAAATTTAGGATCATGTTTCACGACTATTCATGAGCTTGAAAATATACATCTTTTGAAGTATTTTGGGTTAGTTTTATGTTGTTTTATATGATTTTATTAAGACTAAATATATGATGTAAACTCATAATGATACTTGATATATATATAATACAATGGTATGTAGTATAATCTATACATTTGTGAGATGTGATTAATTCCAGTTATATGATGTTTTGGGATTAAATTGGTGTGTTTGTATACTTTCTCCATTTTAAACTAACCTATGACTTCAAAGGAGGAATTATGAAATATAGTTGTAGGTAGTTATCTTTTCTATAATGATGGAGGAGTCAAAGGTAATGATCAATGAGGTTTCTCTCACAAAAATGACTATGCCTTTGCTACTTCTATGCACAAAGAGATGGAGACTTTATGCATTGACAATGATCATCCATTGGGTGACAATTTTGTTCCTATAAAATTAAAAGATCAATGCTAGAATGTTTGAGTTCTACTTGGACTCCATGTTTGTATCTCTATTAAGTAGTTGTTAAATTTTTATAATAATTCATATATTGTTAAAGAATGACATGTGGACAATAGAGATTCAATGACATTTATGATCACTTCTTCTAAGATTTCCTATAAAATCCAAGAAAGTCTTAACGGTTTTGGTTCAAATGTTCTCAAATATTTTTTTAGATTACAATAATTAATATATACTATTTATATTATAATGTCTAGTACTATTAATGCAAGGGTACAATTATCTTCAATTGATTAAAGTTTTGAATTGATTCAAGGTTATGAATCCTTATGCAAGGGCTGCTTGAGGTGAAGTATTCCTCTAGTTAGATTAGATTAATTAGTAGTTTCATTTATTACATTTCTTCATAGTGGTAATATGTTTAATAATTGATTATCAGTTACTGTAGAAGATATTTTTACTCACTTAATAATAAGAAGTTAAACTAGTTTATCATAGATTTAGTTAGTCTCAATATAAAAAGAATTTTATTATAAGTTAATTTATTATTATTTCATCGATTTATTCAATTGCAACCATCCTTGTGTGGTCACACTCACAACCACTACCATGTGACTAGAACCATTGTTAGATTTTGTTTATCATTGTTTTTTCCTTTATAAATTATTACTATTTTATGCATTAAAGTAAAATCTAGAGATAATCTACTGCACATACAATGGTAGTGTCATCTAAGTATATACATCCCTGGTCAATAATTAAATGAGTTTCCCCTAAGATAAAAGGATACTTAATTGAGGAATAGTTTCCTTGTTAGGAGCATGCATAGATTTTTATACACCAACTAATTATCCATAATGGAAGCCAATCATTTCTAGGGATGGTGTTAAGGCTTAGGATTTATCTAGAATAGATTTGATTTCTTATTATTTTCTTTCATAGTATAATTGTTATATTTTCCAATTCTACAATTTAGTCAGTATAATATTTGTTTAAAACAATCTATGAACAAGTCAATGAAGATACTTATAATCTCAAGATACATATGGAATGCAATGGTAGAGAGATGCATTAGCAATATGTCTTCCCTATTCTAAGTGAAAAGATATACTAGAAATACATATTAACTTAGTGGACCCATTAAGTAAGTTAAGAGAACAATAGGAAGAGACACAATGATAGGAGAAGGAGACCCTTTTAGGGAACCTTGACAAGAAGAACCTTCACATATCTCTAAGCATACAAAAGAAATAATCAAAATGTTTAACAAGGAGGTAGAGATTCCATGAGACCCTATCACCTTTCAATTCCCTATATCAAATGAGGAAGAGATACCACACTCAAGAATATACCCCCATATACTTTACATAATTTCTACTTAGTTATAAAAGATCTTAATACTTTTCTATTTGAATTTGATGTTCTTTGCTAGAGATATCATTATACTATTGAAGCCCATATACTTAACACTGATTCATGGAGCCCGTGTTTGAACTGTGGCATCATTTTTTCACTATTGATCTTATGGCCCCCGTGCTTTCTTGATGATTCTCAATGTTCACTGATGGCATCATGCCCTTGGCCAGTGCTCTATTTGTTAGATTGCTTCTATTAGATCATACAATAATACACTTACTATTTTGAACTTGAGCTCGGACATCATGCAATGTTATTGTTGTCATTGCATACTTGCTTTTGTTGTGCACCATATATTGTTTTGTACACTGCTTATTTCATTGATATTGTGGGGTATGTGGAGGATCATTGTATGCCAAAAAGTGGCGATGTGAAAAAGAAGTCCTGATTGATAGACTCTTTGAAAAATAACTATAACTTTCAAACAATATAACATTTTTGAAATCTAAAATATACATCACATTCTATGCTTCACCTAATACAATAATAATAAAAAATTCTTTCAATTTGATGAATTTTAGACTAAGTCAAGGTGGTCAAACATGAGAGTTTTTATATTCAGGAAAATTTGTAGTACAAAACTCATAATTAATTATTTACTTGAAAAAAAAATATAAAAAAATATACATCACATCCAGACATGAGTCTACTACTTTTATCTATAATAGTATAAAAAAAAATTATCATTTGATTTTGTTTAATGTGGTCAGACATACACCTACTTGTTATCTTTCTAGTCCTGATTGATAGACTCATTGAAAAATAGCTATAACTTTCAAACAATAAAACATTTTTAAAATTCACAACATGTGTCACATTCTATGTTTTTCCTACTACAAGAAAAATAAATTTTTTTTCAATTTGATAAAGTTTAGACTAAGTTAACGTGGTCAGACATGAGAGTTTTTGTATTCTGGAAAAGTTGTAGAAGAAAAATCATAATTAATTATTTACTTGGAAAAAAATTACAAAACAATATGTGTCAAATCCAGACATGAGTCTACTACTTAGATCTACAAGAAAATTATCATTTGATTGTGTTTACAGTGGTCAGACATACACCTACTTCTTATTTTTTTTCCTGAAATTTTCATATTACTATATTGAAATTTGAAATTTTCAACATATAGAATAATTTTTTTTCAAAAAAGGCCTAGTATCTTAGAAACTAAATTCAATTTTCTACAAATTCTCTTCTTACATATTTTTGATATAATATTTATAACTTGTTCAAATTTTTATCTCAACTTCCCTAAACCTCATTTTCTGAATTTTCATTGCCACTTAAAGGCCTAGTTTGGCATACCATGATCCTGCACATGTACCCTGTGAGCTTGGCATTTGTAATGTATTTTTGTTATTGGATCAATGTTGCCATGTTGTTGAGGTTGTAGATGCATTGAATCACCACTTCCATTCTATTTTGATAGCATGCTAGCTTGAAGATCTTGTGAGGTTTGAGATGTGAACCATTGTATCACTGTCATCTAGGCTTAATGATCTTGAATACTATTTTATCAAGATGTCATTTTAGTGATCTTGTATAAAAAACATACTATGTTGACTCACAACCCATGAGATGTTGCTTGATAACACATTTGACATCATACATTTTGCTCCATTTTGGTCTTGATTTACTCACTGCATGCACATGTTTCCTGAGTGCACATGTTCTGTAGCATAGTTCCTTTTAGAAGTGTATGGCTTGACTATGCACATGCATAATTGTAGATGAGGATCAATAATAGGTGCCAGACATTGCTTAGATACTTTTGATGTAATCCCATCTTTTCCTTCCTTGCCGGTTCTGGATCATACAGGAGCATACTAGATTCAACCCTGGGTCAACACTTCATTACTTCAGGCAATGTCTGGTACCTTCATTATTTATGTTCATCCAATTATGTATGTTTGCATTCATTCATATTCTTTTGAAAGTTAGCTATTCTCATGGCCTATGTGAGCCCAGATGATCTTATCTTTCACTTCCTTTCTTTGTACAATACATACAATATATTTGGTTTATATTGTGTACTCTAAAAAGTGCACTTCTCTAAGTCATTATATCCAAGGGAATCCATGAGAGGGAAACCTTGAGAAAATGACCTAGAGCTCCCTAGGTATGGAGTGCAAGGGTATTTTAAGTTTGCTCTCAGCTAGAGCTATTAAGCCTATAACCTTGCTAGTAAACCATGCAATGAGAGATTCAATGAAGAAAAGGGCAAGAATGCCAATATCCACAAGAAATCTAAATGAGAATACAATGCAATACTATGCTAGAATGAAGATGCAAGCTAAGCTATAGAAATGAAAAATAGAAGTATTACAAATCCTTGCTAATTAAACTATGTGAGCTAATCTATAGCATAAAGGAAACTAGATTAAGAATGCAATGATAATGAAACTAAACTATGATGCAAGAATAAAAATGAAATGATGATGCAATGTTTCAATATGAGAGATCTAAGAATACCATAGCTCCAAAATGCCAAGATTGAGAAGCTCCAAGATTCCAAGATGCTAAGATGCCAAGACTCCAAGAGGATGAATCATGCAAAAGATGGATTATTTGCAAGAGATGAAAAATATGAGTGATTAAGAATGAGGAGAGAGCCTCTTTTTAAAGGATTTTAGAAATGAACAGACGGTCAAGATTAAGAGGAAAAAAGGAATTATCAAAGGTGAAAATTAAATCTTGGTTGATCCATGTGCTCAAGATTCTCAAGAGGCAAAATCAATGGACATGGTTAAGAGGCAAAAAAGATATGTGGAAGAGATTAAGAGGCAAAAAGATATTCCACTCACTTTGAAAAGTGTGCATTCATGTGAAGACAAAAAGTCTTTTTATTTTTATTTTTATTTTATTATTTATTTATTATTTTTAGAAAAGTGGTTTCCATTAAAAAGATTTTTTTATTTAATTAAAAGAGATTTTTAATTAAAAGAGAGCATGTTCTCTTAATTAAATAAGATTTTTATTTTTTTATTTTTTTCTCTTTTTATAAAATAAGAATAGTGTTTTATTTGTGCAACTTAGGATAAGAGGAAAAGTGGGGGCTTTTTATTTATTAAAAGGGGAGGAAATATTCCTTTTAATAAATAAAGACTTAGGATAAAATGGTTAGCCCATAGAAAATAATCAAATAAATGATAGAACCAGGATTTGATCTAGAATAAGCAATTTATGATTTTAGCAAAAAGGGGCTAATAGTCTAGATGACCATTTTTAGGTGATTACATTTTCCCCTCTTTGACTAATGTGTGATCGATTTGGGAACACATTACGTCAAAGAATAGATCAGCCAAGAAGGCAACAGATAGCCAAGAAGGCAAGCAAATAGCAATCTGACTCCGAAGAATGAAGTGCAGAAAAATAAAAAATCCTGCATGGTCAGCCTAGTAGCGACAGTACTAAACACTTAGGAAAGAGATAGCCAATAAGATATGATGTGTTTTCCCCCTCAGGATCAAATGTGAAATCCAAGTAGAGGGAATGCAGAAGCAAGAGCGACATGATCAAATCACAAGAAATCATAATCAAAGAGAGAGAACAGAATAACCATTAGGCAGTGAAGGTATGCCCCACACATGGGACTCGGGGCATGAACATATCGGTCCCTCAACCCGAAAAAACCATGGAGGGGGATTTGAACTTGGGATTTGAAAGTGAATGAAAGACTAGAAGAGTGAGAGAGATGGAGATGAAGAGGTGAAGAATGCCCCAGTGAAGATCGAAGGATCAGGCCTCAAAAGGTCAGCCAACTGTGCGAAAGAAGGAGAAAGGTGATTTTGGTGATCAAGGATTTTGGTTTGGATCTTGAAATGAAAGGAAAATGATGTGATATGAAAGACCAAAAGTTAAAGACATGATCGGGAAGAAGTGAAAGGTGAGTGCAGTTGATTAACAAGTCCATGAAAGATAAATGAGAGCTCTCTCCACATGCAAGATGCAAGACTAACTAACATGAACTTAAGAATGCAAGCTACATGAAAATTGGTTTACTTGCATGGTTACGAAGCCAATAGACATCTAATTATCATCATTGAGCATTATTGGTAGCATCACAAGATCATACAATGCACACTAGCATAACTATGTGGATATGAATATGATCTATATCAGATAGAAATGTGGGAATCCCACCTAGGCACCAAAGACATGTAAGTCAAGATGACTAGTGTAGTGAGATTACCTAAGTTTGATATGGAAAGATTATGCTAGCATCAAGACACATGAAAAGTCAGGATAGCTATAAGCATGCAATTGTGAAATAGTCAAGGATAATACCTTGTAGGTCCATAGTGTCAAGTAAGACCAGCATAAATGCTCATGACAGTTAGGACCAACAAAATATACCCACAAGCAGAAAAAGTAATAAAACATGTTCTCATTCCCTCAGTCTTCTAGCTATGCATCATCGAAAATGATCATAGGGGGAGAACACTCAGCAAAGAAATCATCATAGATAGCATGCAAAGAAATAAAGTCAAACAAATCTCAGTAAGTCAAGTGCGTGTGTGTAGGTCATAGAGTCAAACTTTGAGTATCGCATCTGCAAATGAGAAATATCATATCATACTAGACTGTAGGGTAGGACATTTGATAAGTGTTGAGAAACACTTGACGCAAGGGTAGTGTTGAAAAACACAGTTTGAACCAAGTTGCCCAAGAAACCCTGACGCACAAAGAGACCCAAGATAAGCTCAAAACAACAAATGCCCCCTAGACTAAGACAAGAGTCAATTCCAGGCTAGGAGAGGCAAAGCAAAAAGTGGAACGAATGAGCACCATGCAAGACTGATAGACATAGGTGCAAGGGTCTCAAGTAGCGCCTGTTTCCAAGTTTTCACCACCTAATAGATTTATTGCAATTTTTTTCAGGACTTTTTATAATTTTATTTTTTTTGTATTTTTGCTACCAAGGCGCTTGTTTCCAGGTTTTCACCAAGGCACTTTTTCAATTTTTTTTTAAATTTTTTGATTTTTTTTGGTGAGACATCAAAGCGCCTATTGCTAGGTTTTCACTAGGATGCTCTTTTTTTTCAGTACTTTTTATGCTTTTTAGGATTTTTTTAGCATCATATATGAATTTTTTTGAAATTTTTTCAAGATCATAAAATATGTACAAAGAATGCCCCAGATAGAAACGGTCATCAAGAATCTGCTTCCTCTGATGTAGAGAACTGATAGGCCCCAGGCCTAGATGCTGCAGCTATGATGATAGGAGGTCTCAACCAGTTTGATGAATAATAACCAGCCCTAAGCAATGTTTGAGCTAGTGGAGGATCATTAGAATGTGATCCACATATGCCATCATGGATTTCAGCTAGCACTTTTTTTGACTCCTCTATTTCTAGACACCTAAGGAGAGTTCCATCTAGACCCTTCCTATACAAGTCACCAGAGACAAAGGCAAAGTGTAAGGGATGCAGGAAGAATGGTGTGGTGGATTTCCAAGAGGAATATGAGGTGAAAGATATGAAAATATGGTAGGATTGTAAGATTTGTGAGCAGGATATCGTAATTCATCCATCAAGAACTTGAAGCGAGATTTATGCCTTTTCATTCATAAGATGGATGTTGAAGTAACCAAAGCATTAGAAACTTTTTTCTCAGCTTTAGGAATGGGCTGAAGTATACCAGATATGAGATCATGCTTGAAGTAGTGCACCATTTTTTTGTAGAGAATCAGCTTGTCATCTTTTATTTGAGAATCATTATTTTTGAGCAGATTTTTATTTTTACTTTTCTTAGGTATGAATATTGCCACAATGTGGTTTTTTCCATTCGACCATTGCTCTTTTCTTTTGACTTGATGAATGTGATACTTGATTGTTGATTCAATCTTTTTTGTTGCTAGTTCGCTGGTGGAAGAAGTAATAGGTGTTGATGCGAGATGAAATGAAGTGACTGGTTCAATAACATTTATGTGAAGGGTGTCATCTCTGGTAACAAGAGAGGTTGAGTCTATAAGGTAGGCTCCAGAAGTAGCTAGATCTAGATTTGTCATAGAAGGACCAACATAGTCGACTAAGGAAATATGGGGAACAAACTCATTAGACCCGACATGAGACTCATCAACTACATCAAGTGGGTTACGAGAGGTATGAACTACATCAACATCCATATTTGTCATGGAAGAATCTTTTGGAAAAGGCTTAAGATGCTGAGAAGTAGAGATACCCATGTCATTAGGTGAGAGATCACCTCTTTGTAGCTGTCATGCAATGTTGTGACGTTGTCTATCATAGTACAATGATTCTTTAGGCACATAGGTTCTAGACATAGAGGCCTCAGCTATATCATTAGTAGATATACATTCTTCTCCCCAAAGAAGTGAAGTAGAAGGAAGATCATCTCCCATTTGAACCATAGTGTGCAGTGGTGACTCATCTGTATCTGTGTCTAAATTACTGAGCATGGGAGTATTTTTGGAATTATTAAGGAGGGAAAATCTACCCTCATCTTCTCTATAGATCCACTCTTGAATAGCTTGTTCTTCTCTTTTTGCTTCTAAAGGAATGGATGAAGGAACAAAAGTATCAAAGATCATCATAGCAGAAGTGGAAGGCTTCATCTGATCAGAAGGTCTCCCATACGACCTAGGAGAAATAGGTATAGAAGCAAAGGAATCCAACGTATATTCACCCATACCAAGGCTCATCATCTTAAGTGTTTTCTTAGTAGCAACTAGAGATGTACTAGGATCAATAGAAGGCTCATTGTGAGGAACAAATTTTTCAGTAGCAACAAGAGCATTAATAGAAATAGTAAGGTCTCCAGGAATCACAACTTCAGTGCCATTGTATGGAAATTTGATGCACTAATGATAAGTGGAAGGAATAGCCTGCATGTCATGGATCCAAGGACAACCCAAAAGAATGTTATATGCAAGTGGGATGTCCAATACTTGGAAGCTAATATCTTTTGTGATAGGGCCCACTTAGATAGGCAACGTGACAAGACCTTTGGAAGATCTTTCCACTTCATCATAAGCTTTTATAGTAATCTTCTTCTTAGAATCCACAGCAAATTCTGACAAACCCAACTGTTGTATGACATTGAAAGAAACAATATTTAACCCTGCACCATTGTCTATCAGGACTTGGCAGACTCGGGTATTGTAGACTAGAACTTCAATGTGTAAAGCTAGATTATGTGGGTGAGCAATAGATATGTCATCTTCTACAGAAAAGGAGAGAGATAGCAGAGATGAAATGTGGTTGACCATAGCCTGAAATTGATCTAGATCAATATCATTGGGAACATGTGTTGCACGTAGAGCCTCATCAAGAATCTCTCTATGTGAAGGGGATAACCGAAGCAACTCAAGGATAGATACCTGTGCTAGTGTCTTTTGCAAATGTTGGACAAGATCATAGCTAAGGGTGGCTAAAGGAGCCACTTGTTTGGAAGGCAAAGCTTGCTTGGGATCTTGCATAGTTTTAAGGACAATCTTGGCTTGCCCCCTAGTAACAACATTCAGTGTCTCACTTCGGGAAGATGAACTACCATGTGTTTGCAAGACCAAATTTGGCTTACCATGATTGGCTTTATTATCCTCTTGAGACCTCATCATTAAAACACTCTCAATGGGCTCTACCATGTTAATCACAGGTGTATTAGAAGGATACGTGTAATTGATCTTAGCATCATGATTCTTCTTATGTGCTTGAGAGGTTTCCCCCTTATCATGCTTAGGTAGAGGATCTTTGAAAGCTGCGTGATTAGAATTTTTAGTTAAGCCATCAGTGGAGATTGTGCCATTCTCAATAAGATCCCAAATATCATCCTTAAGCTTAAAACAATTGTCTGTCGGATGTCCCTTGTTTCTATGATAATGACAATAAGAATCCTCTCACCACCAATCAGGCCTATTTATCAGATCCCAGTTACCATGTTTATCAGGAAGTGTAAGATATCCATTATCAACCAAAGTCTTAAGGATCACATCATAAGGTTCTACCAACTTGGTATAGACTCACTTTCAAAATGACTTCTTAGGCTTATCTACATATTAAGGTTTAGGAGCACTGTGAGCATTGACAGCTTCTTGTTGTTTTTCTACATAGATAGCATTGGAGAGATTGAAAGAAGGCTCTTTAGCTTTAGAAGCATCAAAAACCCCATCATTAACAACATACTTGTTTTTATTCCAAGGTTTGTTCTTGTCTTTTCCATTTCCTTTAGCATCTTTATTAATAATAATATCCCCTTTTCTTATAGCTACATCCTCAATTCGATATGCACTTTCAACCATGTCATTGAAAGAAGAGAACAGTTGTTTCCTTAAATCATAATATAGCTCAGGCACAAGAGTGTTGATGAAAATGTCAATCTTTTCTCTCTCGGGTAACTGACGAGGATACCTAGAATACAATGACCTCCAACGTTGTAAGTAAGTTGCAAATGGCTCAACTTGATGTTGTCTTAGATTACCAAGATCTATCACGGTGACAGGTTGTTGGATGTTGTAAGAATAATGTTGGGTAAATCACTGATCCAACTCATCAAAAGTCTTAAGAGGTGGTGTCAATTTCGCAAACCATTCCAAAGCTTGGCCTCTTAAACTTTGAGGGAATAATCATAGAAGAAATGTGTCTTCATGAAGAAAGTCCATGCTAAGAGCGTAAAAGTGATGCAAATGGTCATGAGGATCACCATTTCCATCATACTTGTCATATTTGGGAACCTCAATATCCCTAGGAAACAGGACCATGTATAGACTCCTATCAAAGGGAAGAGCACAAATTGATTCTACAAAAGTGACCTTCGGAGGTTCTCTATCTATTTCCATTTGGGTAAGGCATTGATTTGTCTAACATAGTTCTTCTTGAAGGACTTCCAATTTAGTTGGTACTCTTTGTTGGATAATTTTTCTAACATCATAGCCAAGAGGAAGCTTGTATCCTCTAGAAGTCATATATTGAAAATATTGATCACCATTATGCTCTAAAAGCTTATGCATCATTTGTTGGGAGACCACATCTTGTTCAAATCTCATAAGATCCTCACTAGAAATCTCATCATTAGCCTCTACCTCATGTTGAGAGGGAGGAGGCCTAGGAGGTGAAGAAGGCATACCAAAAGTGGGTCTTGGAGAAGATCTTGGTGGTGTGTTGTTGCCATTTTTGTCATTAAAAAGAGGTCGATGCTCAAAGTTACTAGTCTTGGGTTGCTCATAAGATATTCCTCTAGAAGCCATGTGCCTAACAACATCCATCCTTTGTTGATTGTGTTCTTTGTCTAAGCGCAATTGGTTATCCTTATGCTCAAAGTGTTCTTGCAGGCATTGAAATTTTTCTTGTTTAGTCAAAGTGAGTGAGACACTATCTGTGTTTTTGGGGGTCTTGAATGTAGAAAAGAGGAAACCTCCTTTGTACCATGGGGTAGCCTTAGAATCTTTAGATTGGTTAGAACTAGAACTGTTGTTGCTAATGGGCACTTGTGAGTGTCTAGTTGGAGAAGGTAACTATGTATAAGTGAATGGAGAGTGATTCTCCTGCTCAAATTGAGACCGAGTTGTAACCGGCATGAAAAGAGATGTTGGTTGACTAATAGAATGAGACAAAGTTTCTCAAATTTGAGATAAGAAAAGATAATAAAGATCACTTGTCAAAGTAGAACAATAGAGAGATGGCTCATCAAAAGTGCTCAAGCACTTACAATAATCAATTGACTAAAGCTGAGCAGCGAGCAAGAAGCTCAATAAGCAAGTAGCTAGAGGTAACCATGATGCAACAAGTGATCAAGAGTAGCATTCGTTAAGCTCAAATCCAATAGTTTTAGCTCATTTGTTTCAATCTATAACAATTCTAAGCATGCAGATAACAAGCCAACTTCAGATAAGAACAAGAAAAACACTCTACAGCAGGTTAAAATGCAATTTTAGCAGCTCTGAATTGCAACAGCAACAAGACAACAAAAAGGTTATGGGCGACACTTTCTAGGAAAGCAGGGTGAAATGTCACGTGAAAATTCTCAAAACAGGACGTGACACTGTTCCAGGGTTGTACGACTCTATGACCAGTGAACATAAAAATCTTAGTTTTGAAGCATTTTAAAAGATCAAGTAAGTATATCAACAGATTTTTATCATTGATCAAGCACATAAGATAGCAATCAAGGAGTTCAAGCAAGCAATTGTCTTCAAACAATGAGCAAGGGGCAAAGCAACCTTGCACATGAACAAGAATAGTGACTTAGTATTTCTACTCCTTAAAGATTCTACTTGTGTATGTTCTTGAAAATGTTTTAGCAGGCACTTAGAACACAACAACATCCTATCAAGCTATCTACATGGATATACATGGCTTTCTAAGAGGAGTCCTTGATATACACAAGGTACGTGAGGCCCAAATCCATAGATGAAAAGAATCCAAAATCACACAGCCGGGGGGAGACGGTAACCCAAATCTCCTCCTTCACTTCTCAAAGGTATAAAGTTCCTTGAGGCTTAGCCAAGAGTGATATCAAAATAAATTCCCAAGAGAGGTGTCTTTCGATTCACCACTCACTATTTATACTCCGCCAGAACATAGGAGTTAAAGTCATCCCTTGAGGTGGTGTGTCCCCAAGCAGGCCTTCTAAAAATAAAAAGGTAAGCAATTCACTATCAAAAGTATTTAAAGCACTAAAGGTGGAACACTTAACTCTTCAAGTAAATGTGAAGTGAGTCCAAAAGTGGAACATTTAACTCTTCAAATGAATGTGAAGTGAGTCCAAAAGTGGAACATTTAACTCTTCAAGTGAATGTGAAGTCAGTCCACAAGGTCAAACATTTAACTCCTCACACAAACTCAAAGTGAGTCCAAAAGTGGAACATTTAACTCCTCACACAAACTCAAAGTGAGTCCACACCTTAGAAAACTAATGAGATCAAGAAAGCATAAAAGGGAGAACTTTGTGGAACACTTAACACTCTTTTCAAGTAGACCCCTCCCCTATGTATGAATGCTGACCTTGCATCCAAAGGGTGGTAATGAGGGGTGATTAGAAATAAGTGAGTCCAACACCCAATTTACTAACAAGATCAATCAAAAGTACTCCAAAGTTGCTTATCAATACTACTCACAAATGAAAAAGGGTTGAACAATGGAATATTTAACTTTCCAAGCAAACATAGAGTGAGTCCACAAAGTGGTGCATTTAACTCCCTATGTAAACAAGGAATGAATCCATGCCCTTAATCACTCAATGAGATATTTGACATTGGAACCAAGAATTACTTAAGGTTTAAACACAAGCATTCACTTACATAAATTTGTAAAAACAAATCTATGTTCTTTCATTTCCCATTAAGAGCATCAATTGAAATGTGTTCTATGAAAGCATGTAAACACTCAAGCCAAACACATGAGAGGTTCAATTTTAATCCCAAAATCCAAATGTTGTAGAGATGGAACAAAGTACCTCAAGCAATTTTAAACATTTTCCATGAAAGCAAGAGCAGCTTCAAAACAACTTGTTAGACCAACAAGAGGTTAGGAAAACTAAGCCAAAATTAATCCAAAAAATTGACGGAAATGCAAAAATGAAAGGACAAAGTTAAGCTACTATGCCCCACGGTGGGCGCCAAAAAATGTGTACTCTAAAAAGTGCACTTCTCTAAGTCATTATATCCAAGGGAATCCATGAGAGGGAAACCTTGAGAAAGTGACCTAGAGCTCCCTAAGTATGGAGTGCAAGGGTATTTTAAGTTTGCTCTCAGCTAGAGCTATTAAGCCTATAACCTTGCTAGTAAACCATGCAATAAGAGATTTAATGAAGAAAAGGGCAAGAATGCCAATATCCACAAGAAATCTAAATGAGAATGCAATGCAATACTATGCTAGAATGAAGATGCAAGCTAAGCTATAAAAATGAAAAATAAAAGTATTACGAATCCTTGCTAATTAAACTGTGTGAGCTAATCTATAGCATAAAGGAAACTAGATTAAGAATGCAATGATAATGAAACTAAACTATGATGCAAGAATAAAAATGAAATGATGATGCAATGTTTCAATATGAGAGATCTAAGAATACCATAGCTCCAAAATGCCAAGATTGAGAAGCTCCAAGATTCCAAGATGCTAAGATGCCAAAACTCCAAGAGGATGAATCATGCAAAAGATGGATTATTTGCAAGAGATGGAAAATATGAGTGATTAAGAATGAGGAGAGAGCCTCTTTTTAAAGGATTTTAGAAATGAAGGGACGGTCAAGATTAAGAGGCAAAAAAGAATTATCAAAGGTGAAAATTAAATCTTGGTTGATCCATGTGCTCAAGATTCTCAAGAGGCAAAATCAATGGACATGGTTAAGAGGCAAAAAAGATATGTGGAAGAGATTAAGAGGCAAAAAGATATTCCACTCACCTTGAAAAGTGTGCATTCATGTGAAGACAAAAAGTCTTTTTATTTTATTATTTATTTATTATTTTTAGAAAAGTAGTTTCCATTAAATTTTTTTTTGTATTTAATTAAAAGAGATTTTTAATTAAAAGGGAGCATGTTCTCTTAATTAAATAAGATTTTTATTTTTATTTTTTTTTCTCTTTTTATAAAATAAGAATATTGTTTTATTTGTGCAACTTAGGATAAGAGGAAAAGTGGGGGCTTTTTATTTATTAAAAGGGGAGGAAATATTCCTTTTAATAAATAAAGACTTAGGATAAAATGGTTAGCCCATAGAAAATAATCGAATAAATGATAGAACCAAGATTTGATCTAGAATAAGCAATTTATGATTTTAGCAAAAAAGGGCTAATAGTCTAGATGACCATTTTTAGGTGATTACATATATATACATGTAATCTTTAGATGCAAATTTTTTTTTTCGCTTACATGTATCTTTTCTCATGAAATGAACACAAATTTAAACAAGATCATCTAATAATGCAAACTAGGGTACTGTAGTCTCTCATCTAGTAATTAGGTTACCAATCTAAAATAAATATGAAAACTATGGTAACAATATTACCATGAATCCCTACTAGACTAATTATTAGATGTGTTGAGGTATTACACTCTCTCATCCCTATTGTTTTTGTGTATGAGTGACTTATCCAATCACATACCCATGCCTTAACTCCAACATGGCTTGATTTAAATACTTTTTCTTTAGTAATTTTCTTGAATTTATTTTTAGAATCTTTGAACACATGGTATTTGTCTTTTCCAAATGACATAGGGAAAGGTTTGTGATGCAATCAAATGACAAGGGAACAACTTGGTGCAAGGGCACTCTTGTTCCAATGAGATACATTTTTTGGGTTTTGTATTATTTTGAGTTATGTTATATAAATAAGGTCAGTTTTGACCAATAGTGACCATATATGACCATTCTTGATGTTTTTGGGTCATTTGATGAAAAGATGTAAAAGTTTCTTAAACGTTGTCACGTTTTCATGACAACATTTTCATTTGTAATGAGATTTTTTTGCAAATTGGTTGCAAATTGGTTTTGGTCATTTGGAGGTTGAGGAATGATTATACATCCACAAATTTCCCTATGTATAAGACTTCAATTGACAACAAATTGGAAGAAATCACCTTATAGAAGACAAAAAAAGGTTGATCCATTTTATGTGTGGTGGTAGAGGGACTTGTAGGGTCTTTAAGAGTCCAAATCAATTTATTGGAAGCCATTTTAGTAAGGGTCATTAATTATTTTTTTGACTATCCTAAAAGGAAAAATTGTTATAGTCATAACTCGCAAAGATTTTGTATTCAAATATGATGTCTTGATGGGATGTTTGGGTGATAAATCCTTAGTAGACAAGTCATAGTTTTTGGGAATATTACTCATGCCATATTCCTCATGTCCTTAGTAACTTAATTTGCTATATGTACTTTGTTCTATATTTTCCAATTGTAGGTGCATTTACTGCAAATTATTTCCCTCCTGGATCCCAAAATTTCTTTTGTCGTTGTCCGCTTTCCTTTCTATTCTGAACATGTTCGACAATTTTCATTATGGTGTCGAACCTTTTTATTAACTTTATCTTCTTCACCTCTTGATATGTTTCTAGTCTCCTCAATCTTCCACATTTCCATACTCTACTTTGCAATATTCCTCTTTCCCTACCAATGTATTCTCTTGAGATCAATTGATTTCTATGTTGGATTGTCTTCTTCACTTTAGTATGTCTCCTCTTCGGAAATTTGTTCATTAGTATACATAACTTCTCAATCTCATTACCTAGCATACTCCTTCATTGGTCCATGCTTATGATATTTCTCCACTGCATCTTTGTTTCAATATTTAAAACTTGTATGGCCTCCATTTCCATTTCATTATTCAACTTCTATTCTTCATCACCAGACATTTTTTCACAAATGTTTAAGGCACTTTGTTTCCTCCTTTTCCTTCTCCACGACTATTTTATGAAAAATTGACTTCCTTATCCCAAAGTATCATGTTTACTTGTATCTACACATGAAAAGAATTTATTATATTTTTGACTAAATCTCCAAAAATTACCATCCATTATAAGAATGATTACTTCCTTCTTTTCACTGACATCTACAAATATGTAGTTCATTATCCCTCCATATACAGTTGTCTCTCTTTGAACCTCTGATTCCTCTTTTATAGTTTGTTGATGCCATTTGTTTCTTTCTTCCTGGAAGTCCACATCTCTTTCCTCTTGCCTATGAATTTCATCTACAATTCCATTAATTGGAATTTCCTTGGTATTGCCTTCATGAGGCAAATCTTCATCATCTACACTTGCATGACCTGCATGAACAAGAAACTTATTAGTTTTGAAAACATGAGATTCTTGAATCTCGTTAGCTCCTTCATCCTTATCTTCACCAAGGATAGATCCTTGTTCTAGTTCACAATAGTGAACTTCTTCTTCCATAAATTTAGGTGCCTCGAGTCCTTCTTCCTTCAACAAAGAACTTAACATGTGTCTCAACTTCTTCCTCAACTTTATTGTAAATAATTATTTAATAGGCCATGTAATCCGCTTCTTAATTCTCCAACCATATCTTTCGTATCTCTCACTTCCCTGTAGCAACATCTTCATTAAATTGAGTTGTTCCTTCATCTCAACAATTTATTTGTCAATTTCCTCTTGACTCATCTTTCTCATATTTATTCTATTTTCTTTATAATTCTCCTCCATTCTATTGTGGCTTTTACTCGAACCCTTGTCATAACTATTAGTAGTCATGTTCATTATTTCTCTATGAACTTTCCTTTCCCACTTGTGAGCTGTATTAAGCTCCTATATTAGAAAGTCTATTTCACGTTGCCACAAGTTCCTCACCAAGCTTATCTCCTCTAAGATTGGCCTTTTGGAAATAGTGGTTCTCTTCCCTTTGGAACCAATAAGCTTCCTCTGCTCCTCTAGACTTCAACAACCTATTCACTCTCAAGAGCTTCACTTTATCTCTTCTGTAGACAACTCTATCCACCTTTGCAACTTGTGGAGTTGTCTCAAGTTTCAAAAACTTCTACCCATCCTCAGCTAGAAGTTGTCCTCTCAATAATGAAACCTCTAGTGTAAGGGTCAACACAATTTTATTTCTCTTTTTGTTGTTACCTGCATTCCACAAATGCTTTGTTCATTGGTTAACTGCAAATAATAAATACCTAGTTACCTGTTAAATCTCTGTAGATTTTCTTCCTCACAAACTTTTGAGTTCTCTTCTTTGAACTGCTACAAGACTAAATCTTCTACCAATCTTCTTTAGTTGCCTTCAAGGTGTCACCAACAATACTTATGTAGTGATTGGACCTTGGATGTTAGGTGCCACCAACCATGACTCCAAATAAAATTGAAATATTTTTTATTTCAATTTTTAAAATCATAAAATGAATAAAATTTAAAGATAACAAATTAAGATAATATTTGTCTTCACTTAAAAAAAAACATAAAGCTCATAAAGAATGGTTCTCAAATCAAACTCCTTACACACATAAGTCTTCCTGAATAAAAAAATTAACCACAAACTAACCCAAATCAATTCTCATGAATTTTGACATCCTCTTCAATTATCTCTACTTGAAGGTCCTTGTCATTGATTTCTTATTATTTTCTTTCATAGTATAATTGTTATATTTTCCAATTCTACAATTTACTTAGTATAATCTTTGTTTAAAACAATCTACGAACAAGTCGATGAAGATAATTATAATCTCAAGATACATATAGAATGCAATGGGAGAGAGATGCATTAGAAATATGTCTTCCCTATTCTAAGTGAAAAGATATATTAGAAACACATATTAACTTAGTGGACCCATTAAGTAAGTTAAGAGGACAAGAGGAAGAGACACAACAATAGGAGAAGGAAACCCTTTTAGGGAACCTTGACAAGAAGAACCTTCACATATCTCTAAGCATACAAAAGAAATAATCAAAATGTTTAACAAGGAGGTAGAGAATCCATGAGACTCTATCACCTTTCAATTCCCTATATCAAATGAGGAAGAGATACCACACTCAAGAATATACCCCCATATACTTTACATATAAATTTCTACTTAGTTATAAAAGATCTTAATACTTTTCTATTTGAATTTGATGTTCTTTTCTAGAGATATCATTATACTACTGACTCCCATATACTTAACACTAATTCATGGAGCCTGTGTTTGAACTGTGGCATCATTTTTTCACTATTGATCTTATGACCCCCATACTTTCTTGACGATACTTGGTGTTCACTGATGGCATCATGCCCTTGGCCGATGCTCTATTTGTTATATTGTTTCTATTAGATCATACATTAATACACTTACTATTTTGAATTTGAGCTCGGGCATCATGAAATGTTATTGTTGTCATTGCATGCTTGCTGCTGTTGTGCACCATATATTGTTTTATACACCATTTATTTCATTAAGACCATGAGCTTGGAATTTGTAATTTATTTTCTATTATTGGATCAATGTTGCCATGTTGTTGAGGCTATAGATGCATTGAATCACTACTGCCATTTTATTTTGATAGCATGCTAGCTTGAAGATCTTGTGAGGTTCAAGATGTGAACCATTATATCACTGGACCATCTAGGCTTAATGATCTTGCATACTATTTTATCAAGATGTCCTTTTTCTGATCTTGTATAAAAAACATACCATGTTGACTCACAACCCATGAGCTATTCCTTGATAACACATTTGACATCATACTTTTTGCTCCATTTTGGTCTTGATTTAATCACTACATACAATTTTAACACACTTCATAGATGACTTTGACCTCTGATTTGACCTTGATAATGTTCCCTCCATTGTTTATGCTTGATCATGACTGCCTTGTGTTGATGGGCATGGTGGGTTACTGTTGTGGATGCATCATTTTTAAATGATGCCATAGCAACACCAGATATAACAAAAACATTTGGTGTTGCTATTGCACTCTTTGGATGATGCAGTCAAAATAGTGATTTACCAAGTGTTCATAGAGACATAAATATACACTTCATCTTTCAGTGTTGATCTCTTTTATGTGCTTCTGTGCTTTCTATCTTTTCTATTCTATCTTCATGGTATGAATTCTCATGTTTTGGAGTGCACATGTTTTGTAGCATAGTTCCTTTTAGAAGTGTATGGCTTGACTATGCACATGCATAATTGTAGATGAGGATCGGTAATAGGGTGCTAGGCATTGCTTAGATCCTTTGGGTCTAACCCCATCTTTTCCTTCCTTGCAGGTTCTGGATCATAAAGGAGCATACTGGATTCAGCCCCAGGTCAACACTTCATTACTTCAGGCAATGTTTGGTACCTTAATTATTTATGTTCATCCACTTATCTATATATGCATTCATTTATATTCTTTTGAAAGCTGGCTATACTCATATTCTTCTTGTGTCTCAGTTTTCCAACTATGATCAATTTAATATTGTAAATCTTGACATAGAATTTGATATCAACCTGTCATATATCCATTCCAAATGATATTTGAAGTATAATTTATTTAGAAATCTAATGAGATTATTATTAGTGTTTCAGATCTAAGAAAATTGAATTCTTATGGTGTTACGAAACACTTCTAAAACTCCATTTGAATAAACATACATGCCAACCATTTGAAAAAATGTCCATATGAAATCTAGAGAAATACATTAATGAAAGGAGGCATCTCTAACAAGAATTTCCCTTTTGAGAGTATATGAGATGGATGTGGGTGAGTCAAAGAAAATATATTTACAATTATAAAACCTAAAGTTAAATTTACAAAGTAACATATTGTTTATAAAACCTACCATAACATGTCATTTTTTATTTGACATTTTTTGTCACAACTAAAGAGTTCTCACAATGAGAAAATAGAGTGATCATTTTCTATCAAAACCATATGTGCAGATATAAACATTAAGTACAACATGTCCAATTTTTTTGTAGATATACACATTAAGGATCATGTCAGATAATACAAGGGAATTCGATCAAAATGGGGAGACAATCGCTAGATTGTTGTCTAACTTTCAAATAGAAGGCGATGAAAAATATTATTATCCATGCAAGAGTTGTAATGACTTAAAGAAAAGAATAATAAAAATCAAAACAACAAAGAGACATTATAGGGAGAATGGTCACATTGAAGGGGGGTTTGATTATCATCCATTGACAAGTTATTTGTTATATTGTTTTCACAATTAATATACGTATGAACCATGGAAGGAGGTTTGATTATCACATTGAAGGGGGGTTTGCTTATCATCATTTTTATATAGGCTGATCTCCCCATTGTAGTATGTGATATGGACCACCACATCTCAGAGGAACATGGGGGTGTGAATATGGAGGAACATGGAGGTGTGAGTATTGAAGCTGAATATCATGATCCCATGGAAGATGATGATCATGCACCATAAAATACATTTGAAGATGATGGTATGAATGCATTGATCATTAAAACATTTGGTACTAGTGTTTTTATTGCTACTGCTGATGATGATGATGATGATGAGGATGACATTAACGCCATCCATGATATACCTCTACTTGAGAAGGTGAACATGACCCTTTATGAAGGCTCCCAATATACTCTTCTCTCTACTATATTGTTTTTGGTGAATTTGAAGGTTATGAATGGTTTGTCCAACATAACAATGTCGTGTATGCTAAGGTTTGTCATATACATCATTATAGTCTATAAAAGGTGAAACATGTACCATTAAGATTGTTTATAGTAACGACTTATATTTTTTTTTGTAGATTGATAGGTGAGTTTCTGTTACCACCATCAAATGTTCTCCCTTTCTCGCACCGAGAATTATGTGCCACTATGAAACATATTGGAATGAAGTATCAAGCAATAGATGCTTATCCCAAAGATCATGTTATTTATCACAAAGAACATAAAAATACAATAGAATGCCCTAAATGCCATACGGGTAGATATTGAGATGATCAAATGAAAAACAAGGTTCCTCACTAGGTTCTTCATTACATCCCCATTATTCCACATCTGGAATGATTATTTAGGTGCAATAGCTTGGCATAATTTATGGATTACCATGTATGTGATAGGAGTCAAGATGTCATTATTCAAATGCCTATTGATGGTTCATCATTTGTGGACATAGAGGAAAAGTGACCACACTTTAAAGAAGAACCTTGAAATCTCAGGCTTTCTCTAGTAGGAGATGATGTCAATCCATTTGGAGAGATGAGATCTGTTTACTCAGTATGGCCTATTTTTGTTACCAACAATAACCTTCCTCCATGGATGTCAATAAAGAGGGAGCACATTATGCTGGAAATGATTGCTCTAGGTATTTTATTATTTTATAGTTATCTACATGTAATTATAAGTCTTGGAGTGAAATGGCCACAATAATTATCTGATGTTGTTAATTCAACTAGGTAAGTACCAAGTGAAAGATATGAATGTATATATTGTGCCTCTTATCAAATATTTGTTGGTGTTATGGATGATGAACTACAACTGATTTAGATCCTGAATGAAGCATTTGTAATTTAAGATTACTGCGGAGTTGATGATTATATATGCAAGATGATTAAATCAGTATTATGTTGTCATTGATGTCAACTAGCTTGACAATACTTATCTTGTAAGTTACTATACCGATACATCTGAAGAAAGGTGAAAGAGATGAAGAACATAAATATCTACATGAGGAAGATGTATATGACAGATGAGGATAAGGAATACATTGAGTAACTTGTTGATGAGTCTATGACTTGATGAAATTGACCTTATTATGTTGCATTCATTTATGATGAAGAATAGAGCTAAAATACACAAAGCAGTGTTATCTATTGCAAAATTATGATGTGAAGAATTTTTCATGCATTCTAATCATACTGTTTAATAAGAACCAAGCTGCAGAACAATTACTGAGCTACAAAGAGTAATTACCGATGGACAGTAAGTTGATATAGTATTGAATCTGAAGTGTTATATTGATCAGAAATATTTGAATGAGCTGAACATTGATCTGTAAACTACAAATTGAAGTTGTTTCAAGGCAGATCATCTACTGTTACATATTTAACCATTGTACATAGTCAAATCTCTTAACCGAGTGGACTATGAAAGTCTTTTGATATTTCATTCATAGAGTGAACATTGTTATCCTGTCAACCCCAGAGTGACTGCTGGTTGGACGATAACTTCTGGTCTAAAATCCTCTAACAAGGTCACACCTAATAGTGTGTTTGTAACCTTTAATAGGGTTGGGTCTTCATCGACCTCACTTTAGAAGAGTGAACAATTTTGGGTTGTCAGTCCCAGGTGGTTTTTCCCTTCATAGGGTTTTCACGTTAAATATCTTGTGTTATGTGTTGATTGTGATATTTTTTTGTTATCATACTTTGCATATTACATGTTAGATTTAATCGGTAACTATTATAAAATTTAGACTGACAATCGGTAAAAACACAATAGTGAAAGTATTTTATGTTTACCGAGTAACAAAAGTAGTAGAATTGTTTTGGATTATACATTTTGAATTGTGGGACACTAGATAACTGATTCACCCCCCTCTCAGTTATTCTAACAATTGGTATCAGAGCTGTGGTTTCTTAGAATAGAGTTTTAAGGAGTCTAGCAAAAAGGTCTCAAGATTTATAAGAGGGAAGTGCCAAAGTTGAACAAAGATAAATTCACAGTATGACAAAGCTGGATGAAGTTGCACATATCTAGAATTGGGAATTCTGCACTAAAACTGATGGAGAATGGCTACATTAAACTGAGACCAGGTCCCCTGACACTTGATCAACTGAAGGATAGGCATGAACACAATATTACTATGATGGAACTAGCTACTACCTATATCGATGCTGAATTTGAAGACATCACAGATTGTGATATAGCTAAGAAGATGTGGGACAAGCTGACTCTAATATACAGTGGATATGCGAATGTTAAGAGAGCCAGAGTAGAAAGCGTAAGAGGTCAATTTGATGATATGAAAATGAAAGAAGGTGAAAACATTGTTCAATATACAAATAGACTAAAAGAGGTAGTACATGCTATTAGAGCATCTAGTGGAGTTATTGATAATGAAACAGTAATAAGCAAGATTCTCAGAACTTTGCTATTAGTTTATGCAATCAGGATCTTTGCAATTCATGAAACAAGGGCTACATCCAACCTCACCCTTGACACTCTGATCGGTAAGCTTACAACCTTTGAATTGAATAACTTTGACAACAGTGTTGTACCTTCTGTTGAATCCACTTTCATGTCTTCTTTGAAGATTGGTAAGTCTAGTAGTAGGAATGATAAGAATAATGATAGTGATAATGATACTGATGATGAACTTGGAGCTTGAAGCTCTTATGGCCAGAAGATTGCCCAAAGGTAAGGGAAGGTATAGAGGCAAGTTACCTTTAGCATGTTTTAATTATAAAGAAGTTGGCCACATCGTTGCTAGATGTCCGAACAAGAAAGATGATGATAGATCCAAAGACCGATCTGAAGGAAGCTATGAGAGAAGAGTCAAAAGAGACTACTGACACAACAAAAAAGACAACCAAGATAGCTATGACAAAGGGAAAAGGGTATGTTACATAGCCAAATAATTTGAATCTAAATCTGACACTGATGATGATGTAGAAGAAGAGAAACATGAAGAAACAACACTGATCTCTAAAGTAAGAAGAAATGATACATGGATCATAGATAGTGGTTGTACACATCATATGACTGGTGATATAGGGAAATTTGATATGCTTGATAATATGATGGTGGATCTGTTAGAATGGGAAATGATGAACCTTGTATGGTGAGAGGTAAAGGTTCACTGATGATTAATGATAGAATAAAATGTGAGAATGCATACTAGGTAGATGGACTAAAATTAAATTTGTTAAGTGTGGCACAACTAAATAACTTAGGCCACTGACTTTCTTTTGAGAGCAGAAAGGTAAGAATCTATGATGATGGAGGAAGACTTGTTGGAACTGGTACACAATCCAGAGGTAATCTATTTTATCTTGTTATTGGTCAGTCTTCTTGTTTATTAATGAAAGATGAAGATGCATGGTTGTGGCATAAGAGGTTAAGTCATGTAAATTTTGATAACATGATCAAGATTAGTAAGAATAAAAGAGTTAGAGCGTTGCCTAACTTGTCAAAACCGAATCATGCTATGTGCCATGAATGTCAAAAAGGTAAGATGACTAAGTCTAGTTTTAAGAGAAAAGACTACTCAAAAAAGAAGATAATTGAGTTGGTTCATACCGACCTATGTGGTCCTATGAGAAATTAGAGCTATTATGGTGATAGATACTTTATTCTTTTTCTTGATGACTATACTAGACTGATGATTGTTATGTTCTTGAAAGAGAAATCTGAAGCTTTTAAGATGTTTAAATGGTATAAGGCGAAGGTAGAAAAAGAGACTAGAAAATAAATTAAATGCTTAAGATTTGATAGAGGAGGTGAATTTATCTTTGATGAATTTACTAATTTCTATCATGAGAATGGTATTAAGAGACAGGTCTCTGCACTGAGAACACCTCAGTAGAATGGGATTGTTGAAAGAACAGGTCAATCATTAACTGCACTAGAACACTAATGCTACAAAAGAATATTTCTTAGACACATTGGAGGGAAGTTTTCAGAACAACTGTATATGTGCTTAACCAAGTACAACTAAAGAAGGACACCAACCAGACACCTTATGAGCTATGGTTTGGACACAAACCTATTGTAAGTTATTTTAGAATTTTTGGAAGCAAATTTTTTATTCTAAAAGATGAGAGAAATGGGAAATTTGATTCTAAAGGTGATGAAGGAATATTCTTAGGATATTCTGCTAAGAGTAAAGCATACAAATGTTTGAATAAGGTTACAAATAAGATGATTAAAAGTACTAATGTCCGTGTTGATGAGTTTGATAACAAGAACAAAGAAGAAAGAAAGGAACTAGAAGACTATGGTAGATTCACTTACATTGAACTTCCTGAATATCTACCAAAGTCACAACCTGTGATAATCGGTTAGCAGGAAAATAACCCTGAGGAATAGGAAAGGGAAATCGATGAACAAGATGGTGCTATCGAGCAAACACATGAACCTGAACAGGATGAACAAGAAAGAAGAAACTGAGTACTGGCTAGTTTTTTCAGAAGAAATCATCTCAAGACACAAATTATTGGAAATAGACAAGTTGGAATGTAGACAAGAAGCAAAACAAGACAAGGTACATGTCTAGTCTATGAATTTGAACCAAAGAATGTGAAAGTTGCATTATAAAATGAAGAATGGGTTAATGCAATGAAGGAGGAAATAGAACAAATAGAGAAAAATAAAACTTGGTCCTTAGTACCCCGACCTAAAGATAAGAATGTTATTGGTACTAAATGGATATTTAGAAACAAACTGAATGAAAATGGTGAAGTGACAAGAAATAAAGCGAGATTGGTATGCAAGGGATATGCACAGGAAGAAGGCATTGATTATGGTGAGACATTTGCACCTGTTACTAGATTGGAAGGAGTTAGAATACTACTTGCATATGCTACACACAAGAAATTTAAGGTTTATCAAATGGATGTGAAGTCAGCATTTCTGAATGGTATACTTGAAGAAGAGGTCTACATAGGACAACCTAAAGGATTCATTGATCCAGATAACAGAAACATGGTATGTAGATTACACAAAGATTTATATGGTTTGAAGCAAGCACCAAGAGCATGGTATGAAAGATTGCATACTTACTTGTTAAGTATTGGATTTGTAAGAACTAGTGAGAACAACAATTTGTACATGAAAGGTGATACTGATGAAACTATTATTATTGCTAAAATTTTTGTTGATGATATTATTCTTGGAGGTCAAGATCATGTATGTAAATATTTTGCTGATGACATGAGGAATGAGTTTGAAATTTCTATGTTCAGAGAGATTGAATTCTTTCTCAAATTACAAGTGATTCAACAGAGTGATGGGATATTCATCACACAATCCAAGTACATAAAGGAAGTCTTGAAGACATTTGGCATGGAAGATGCTAAACTTGTGGGAACACCGATGGCTACTGGAAGTAAATTGACAAAGGAAGATGAAACTACAGAGGTAAACCAGACACTTTATCAATCCATGATTGGTAAGCTTATGTATGTAGTTCATAGTAGACCAGATATAGCACATGCTATGGGAATTGTTGCTAGATATTCTGCTAATCATAGAGAATCACACATGATTGCTACTAAAAGGATCTTAAGATATCTAAAAAAGATAGAGGATTATGGATTATGGTATCCTAAGGAAGGTAAGTTTGAGTTGAAGGTTTATACCGATGCTGATTGGGCTGGAAATGTGGATGATAGAAAAAGTACCACCAGAGGAGCATTTTTCTTTGGTGAAAGACTTGTAACCTGGACAAGTAAAAAGTGGGCTTGTATTTCTCAGTCTACAACTAAAGTAGAGTATGTTGCTAATCCTACTAATTTCTCAAAAATTGCATATATCAAGTAAGTGTTGGAAGGAATGAATGAGGTAATCACTGACCCGGTGATCATATACTATGACAACACAAGTGCTATTAATATTTCAAAGAATCCTATGATGCCCTCTAAGACAAAGCATATATCAATTAAGTATCAATACTTAAGAGAACAAGTGCAAGAGAAGCAAGTCAAGTTAGAATTTTTTACATCTAAAGAACAACTTGCAGACATTTTTACAAAGCCTCTACCGAAGGACACATTTGAATATTTGAGGACTAGACTTGGGGTCCGTCCCCTATCTATCAGTCACTAATGTGATCTGGATGTTGCATCAGCCTAATATTATCAGAAGATCATTCATGTTGATGTAGCATAGTTCACACTTTGGATATTGTTCAAGGTTGTGATTAAGTTTGAAGAACTGAAACAGATTGGGATATCAGTATACTAAGATGCAAAGGAAGTAATGGACAATAGAGAGTTACTTAGATATTATAGAACTGATTATTTATTTGTTTCTTTGGCATTGTTTTCAAAGGGAGAGATAAATAATATGAAAAGAAAAAGGAGACATGCACCGATGAGAACTATCTAAGGGAGAGAATCTTAAAGGAACCTGAGAACTGAAAAGGCTATATCTATAGAATGACAAAGCTGTATTTTATAATGATATTGAGTAACGTAGTGATTAAACATATTAATGCTGTATGAGCTTAGTAAAGCTTTTGATCACAAAGTTGTAGAATACATGTTTGGTATGTGTATGGTACATTTCATATTACTTGAGTTGCCATCAATGCCAAAGGGAGAGATTGATGAACTACAACTGATTTAGAACTTGAATGAAGCATCTGTAATTTAAGATTACTGAGGAGTTGATGATTAGATATGCAAGATGATTAAATCAATATTATGTTGTCATTGATATCAAATAGCTTGACAATACTTATCTTGTAAGTTACTATACCGATACATCTGAAGAAAGGTGAAAGAGATGAAGAACATAAATATCTACATGAGAAAGATGTATATGATAGATGAGGATAAGGAATACACTGAGTAACTTGTTGATGAGTCTATGACTTGATGAAATTGACCTTATTATGTTGCATTCATCTATGATGAAGAATAGAGCTAAAAGACACAAAGCAGTGTTGTCGGTAAATAAAGCATTTTAGTATACACCGACAAAATGTAGTGTATACCGAGTGTAGTGTTAACCGGGCTTGTGTTCACCGATGCATTTCTTTGTTAACTGAGAAAAACATAAAGGAATTAAATGACCAGTTTAGCCGACAAAGTGATGAGCTGTAAAGTGTATGAAATCGAGGTAACATATAAGGTTTGTTATGAAGATCAATGGCTAACATAAATAAAAAAATGATCTAATGGAGAAGATTGAAACATGTTATTGACACATTAGCCGAGGAAGCTTAAAGCGGAAAAATCTATGAATATGATTAAGTGGCAAAATCTAATGGAGGAAAAAAAAATGATTTACTCGTCTATATAAGAGACATTGGTTTCATTATTGAATAGAGCTGAAAGAAGAAGATACTATAGAATTATTGCATGAAGAAGTTTTCATGCATTCTGATCATACTGGTTAATAAGAACCAAGCTATAGAATAATTACCGAGCTACAGAGAGTAATTATCGATGGAAAGTAAGTTGATATAGTATTGAATCTGAAGTGTTATATTGATCAAAAATATTTGAATGAGCTAAACATTGATCTGTATACTACAAATTGAAGTTGTTTCAAGGCAAATCATCTACTGTTATATATTTAACCATTGTACAAAGTCAAATCTCTTAACCGAGTGGACTATGAAAGTCTTTTGATGTTTCATTCATAGAGTGAACATTGTTATCCTATCAACCCTAGAGTGATTGCTGGTTGGATGATAACTTCTAATCTAAAATCCTCTAACAAGGTCACACCTAATAGTGTGTTTGTAACCTTTAACAGGGTTGGGTCTTCACTGACCTCACTTCAAAAGAGTGAACAATTTTGGGTTGTCGGTCCCAGGTGGTTTTTCCCTTCATAGGGTTTCCATGTTAAATCTCTTGTGTTATGTGTTGATTGTGATATTTGTTTGTTATCATACTTTGCATATTACATGTTAGATTTAATCAATAACTATTATAAAGTTTAGAATGAAAATCGGTAAAAAAAAAGACTGTGAAAGTATTTTATGTTTACTGAGTAACAAAAGTAGTAGAATTGTTTTGGATTATACATTTTGAATTGTGGGACACTGGTTAACTAATTCACCCCCCTCTAAGTTATTCTAACAATGGAATGGTTTCACTATGTATGACATCTCTAGACCAATTAGAAAAAAGACAATTTCAATTCCATGCAATGCTTCTATGGACAATTCATGATGCTTTAGGGTTGACACATTTTTGTGGTATGTTATGGTGAATTCTAGTTTTACATGATAATTCTAATTCTAAAAATTAACATATTTAATCCAATTGTATTGTTATCTTGTAGGTATTCAAACAAAGGGAAAATTTTTATGTCCAATGTGTGGTCCAAAGATGAAATCTCATCATTCCAAAAGTTTAAGAAAGTAGGTGTTTGATGAGTATAGGCACTTCCTCCACATAAATCATAAGTATCAAAGTGTGGATAAACATACTTTCAATGGGAAAGAAGACACTACATCAAAGCCCCGAAGAATGACATCTCACCTATGATAGTTGGAATATAATAGAATTCAAGGTAATATCATTCCACCTAATGGTTGATGTTTGAAAATTATATATTTCGATTGTGTTTTGTTGGCTAATTATGTAGTTGATGATCTTGAAGGTTGCGAAGGCATCAATGACCAACTTCCAAAGGGACTAAAATATTATTCCAAAGAATTTAGTAGGCTTCCCTACTATGAGCAGCTACAAATTGTGCATTTGTTTGATACTATGCATATTGGAAAGAATGTAACAGAGACACTGTGGAAAATATTGGATGGAAGGCACGACAAAGAAAAACTTAAAAAAATTTGTAGTGACATTCATGATTCCAATCATGCAATGAAAAATATCATTGAATCAAATATCAATGGTGACTAGATCAATGCAAGTGCTCTTCCTTGGTTATTAACAAAGAAACAAAGTAATGCCATAAAAGAAGTCATACAAAAAATTCAATTTCCTATAGAATTTTCTGCGAATATAAGCAATCTCATATCAAAGAAAAGTGATTTTGGGTTAGGGATGAAAATGCATGATTGGCATACCTTCATCAAGGTAAGTCATAGTCTTTTGTATTTACAATATATTTGTGTAACTGCATTCAATTTTCATTATATGAAATGATCAGTTGACAATTGTTGCAGTATGTGCTACCCCTATCACTCCTAGAGAACTTTGACAATAATATCAAACAAGTGATATATGATCTTGGAAAATACATGGGGTAAGCAATGGTATTTTTTCAATATATAAAACAATAATATCAAACAAATAATATATTCTAAAGTCTCGTATTTATATTTTTTTGTGTCTTGAATCCCTTGTATGTGGTTGTCATTGTAATCATCCAAAAATGGTCACCTAGACTATTAGCCCCTTGCTAGCATTATTTTCTAAAATCATCAATTGCTTATTCTTGATCAAATCCTGATTCTATCATTTATTCGATTATTTTTTATGGGCTAACCATCTTATCCTAAGTCTTTATTTAATTAAAAGGAGTTTCCTCCTCTTTTATTAAATAAAAAACCCCCCACTTTTCCCCCTTATCCTAAGTTGCACAAATAAAGAATTATTCTTATTTTAATAAAAGAAGAAAAATACTTTTTGTCTCATATGGACACAAAAGTCAACTCTTATTTTTCTATTGGAAGATACTTGTGCACATGGATTGCTCCTCTTTGATGCTTGACCATTAATTAAATATTTTTTCTCTTAATCTCCATGGTCCATTCTTTCTCATTTCCTATAAAAGGAGAGCTCTCTTCTCATTTTAGGATCCATCTTTTGAATACTAATGTTATGCTGTAAGTTTTTTAGGTGACTTTGGAGCTTTGGAGATTTGAAGCATTCTTAGCTTTTACATTCATATTCTATCTTAGTTCCATTCTTGCATTTTAGTTTCATTATCATGGCATACATAGCTTAGTTTCCTTTACGCTTTAGATCGATTCACATAGTCTAATTAGGAGGGTTTTGTAATACTTGCATCTTTCCTTTCCATAGCTTAACTTGCATATTCATCTTAATATAGCTTGCATCTTCATTTATAGCATTGCATTTCATTCACATTTTGATTCTTGAAGATATTGGCATTCTTTCCCTTGTCTCCTTTGAATCTCCCATTGCAGGGTTTACTAGAAAGGTCATAGGCTTAAATAGCTCTAGCTGAGGGCACACTTAATTTCTTTGCACTCCATGCCTAGGGAGCTCTAGGTCATTTTTCAAGGTCTCCTGTTCATGGATTCCTTTGGAAGAAAAGGCTTAGAGAAGTGCACATCTTAGTGTGTACATTTTTGGAACTCACCGTGGGGCTTTGAGCCTCATTCTCTTCATCTTTATCAAGTTTTGTATATTTTCAGGGTCACTTTTTTGTCAATTTTGTGCAAACAGGAGAAACACCACTTACGAGAAATCTGATGCCGCCTACGAGCATTCTGATGCCACTTATGAGAAATTTGATGATGCCTATGCACATTTGGTTCATGCTTATGCACATTTTGATCACGCCTATGCACATTTTGTTCATGCCTATGAACATTTTGATCATGCCTATGCACATTTTGATCACGCCTATGAACAATTTGATTATGCCTATGAGTATTTTGATCATGCCTGCCAGCTTTTAAATGATGCATATTAGCTGTCAAATGCCGCTTGGTATTTTCTATTTAATTTTGCTCTTAGATTATTAAATTATTTCTAGATTTTCTAGTTTGCTTTCTATTTTTAGTTTTCCTACTTTCAGATTTCTGATTTGCTGTTGTAAAATAGGGGCTTATTTGTAGATTATTATTGGTTTTTATATGCTAACTCATTGTGGGGCTAACAAGTTGTGCTCATAGGTACCTTCATTGCTTGAAAAATTTGCTAAAAAGATCGCATGTCAAAGCTTCAAAGGCAAAAGGGCTACTAATTGTGTTTTGCAGGGCTGCCCAACGCTTAAAAACAACCAATTGCTTGTTTATTTACTTTTCTTTTAAGTGCGGCATATACTAGTTGTCGCATTTCTTAGGCACTTAAGATCTTGTTGTAGGAGTCTTTTGGTGGTAGGAAATTATGCTCTTCACTCTTGTGGTGAACCAGAAATCCTGACCCACTTTTAGACTTTGAAAACAAGAGGATAATTAAACTCTTTGTTTGATGTGTTTGGGGGAGATTCTTGAGCTAGGAGATTATGCTCTTCACCCTTGAGGTGAACCAGAAATCCTGACACTCAAAAGTCAATCCACTCTTTGTTTAGCATTAGGATCCTTTAGCGGGCTTGCTCTAAAGCAATCAAGAGGAATGACCCAAGTGGGGACAAGCTTTTTGCCAGCTATTCTGACCCACTATAAACTCAAGGCTATCAAGGACACAAAACCTTGGTAGACGTAGTACTTGTCTTCACTTAATATGATTACTTGTGGGATTGTGACCATGAGGAAAATGTTGAGCAAGAATGCTTAAGGTACTCTTGTGGCCGCAAGGTCCGTTACTTGCCGCAAGGTAAGGAGTCCCTTTGGGGAGCAAGGGGGGTACTATGAATAGAAGCCCTTACTAAGAACCATAGGTAGAGGCCACCCTATTTTTCCGCTTAGCTTCTTGGTGCAAGATTGATCCAAGTGGAATAACCCAGATCACCCTAAGATTACTCACCATCTGTGTTCCTTTGGTTGTGTCATTGACACCTCCATGACAAAGCCAAAATCTATTGTGGGCAACCACTTTATGTGAGGCAATGGAACATCAAGTGTGGGCCAAGTTGATAAGTATTGAGCCTTTGTCCTTCTAGGCTAGCAAGTGCTTGAACTGTTCTCGTTGTTATATACCCATGCAAATGTTCTTGAACATACAAACATCACGGTAGTGCTCATAGAATTTTTCATTTTGATATACCAATTGTTTGTCTTGGAAATGTTGCTTTTTCTCTTGCATAAGTGTTTGATGACATGTTCCATCCCCTACTATTTGTAAACCTTCCTGAATATTGCTATCACTGTGTTTGAAATCAACAAATTACCGATCAGATTACAAAATTGACAAAATTACCTTAAAAAATTGAGACTTTTTACGCTCAATGGTCAAGAGTCGTACGACATTGAAAACCAATCGCACACTGTTTCAAGTTTTATCGTGCGGTATTTCATTCCTATTTTTTTATCACCCTACTTGCCTGGATTCTATCACACAGGCTACCTAGAAAGTATCGCTCGGTCTCTATCAAAAATATCGCTTGGTTAGATTTTGTCGCCCTATTTGCCTGGAAACTATCACCCAGAATCTTTTTGCTGTCTCACTGCTGCTGAATTTGAAATCTCATTTTTTGAGTGTCTCTTCCTATTCTTACTTGACCCTAGTTTATTATTTTCATGTTTAAGTCTATTCTAGACTGAGAAAATGAGTTAAAACTATTGGATTTGAGATTCCCAAATGCTACTTTTGATCACTTGTCACATTACGGTTACCTCTCTAGCTACTTGCAAATTGAGCTTCTTGCTCATATCTTGGCTTGAGTCAATTGATTGCTATAAGTTCTTGAGCACTTTTGACTAGCCATCTTTGTTGTTCTATCTTGACAAGTGATCTTCTTTGGCTTTGTTTATCTCAACATCTAAAAAACTTTGTCTCATTTTATTAGTCAACCAACATTCCTTTTTCATGCTAGTTTCAACTCGGTGTCAATTCAAGCAAGGGAGTCACCCTCCATTCAACTATACACAGTTACCTTCACCCACAAGATGCTCATGAGCACTAGTTAGCAATGACAGTTCTAGTCCTAACCAATCTAAGGATTCTAAGGTCACCCTATGGTACAAAGGGGGCTTCCTCTTTTCCACATTCAAGACCTCCAAAAGCATAGGTAGTGTCTCACTCACTTTGACTGAACAAGAAAAGTTCCATCATTTGCAAGAACATTTTGAGCATAAGGACAACCAAGCATGTTTAGACAAAATGGATACTACTAGATGCATGGCTATGAAGGGGATGTCTCAAGAACAACCTGAGATTAGTGGCTACAAATCTAGACCCCCTCCTTTTGGTACTTTGGTTAACTATGGCAACAACATGCCACCAAGATCTCCTCCAAGATGAACTTTTGTTGCTCCATCTTCACCTCCTAGACCTCCTCCCTCTCAGCATGAGGAAGAAGCCAATGATGAGATTTCTAGTGAAGAGCTTATGAGATTTGAACAAGATGAAGCATCCCAACATATGATGCTTAAAATTTTAGAGCGAAATGGAGATCAATACTTTCAATACATGACTTCTAGGGGATACAAGCTCCCTCCTGGCTATGATGTATGACATATTGTTCAAGAAAGAGTACCAACTGAATTGGAAATCCTTAGGGATGAATTGCAATGAACCAATCAACATCTTGCTCAACTTACAATAGAAAAAGAACCTCCAAAAGTTTCTTTCATAGAATCTATTTGTGCTCTTCCTTTTGACAGGAGTCTATACATGGTCCCATTTCCTAGGGATATTGAGGTTCCCAAATACAACAAGTATGATGGAAATGGTGACCCCCATGACCATGTGCATCACTTTTACGCTCTTAGCATGGACTTCCTTCATGAGGACACATTTCTTCTGCGATTGTTCCCTATAAGTTTGAGAGGGCAAGCTTTAGAATGGTTTGCAAAGTTGACACCACCTCTTAAAACTTTTGATGAGTTGGTTAGGTGCTTCACCCAGCATTACTCATACAACATCCAACTACCTATCACCATGATAGATCTCATTGCTCTAAAGAAAAATCAAGGTGAAAAATTTTCCACTTACTTACAACATTGGAGGTCATTGTATTCTTGATATCCTCGATAGCTAGACAAAAGAGAAAAGATTGACATTTTCATCAACACTCTTGTGCTAGAACTGTATTATGATCTAAGGAAACAACTATTCTCCTCTTTCAATGACATGGTTGAAAGTGCATATCAGATTGAAGATGTGGCCATAAGAAAGGGGGATATTGTTATTAATAAAGATACTAGGGGCAATGGCAAGGACAAAAGCAAACCTTGGAATAAAAATAAGTATGTTGTTAATGATGGTGTTGTGGATGTCCCAAAAGCCAAAGAACCAGCTTTCAACCTCTCTAATGCTATATACGTAGTGAAGCAACAAGAGGCTACCAATGCTCATAGTGCTCCTAAGCCTCAACATGCAGACAAGCCAAAATAGACATATCAACGATGAGTCTACACTAAGTTGGCTGAACCATATGATGTGATTCTTAAGACTCTAGTTGCCAACAAGTATCTGACACTTCTTGACAATTCTCATCCCTATGATCCACTAGTTAAGCTTGATTGGTGGAGAGAAGATTATTTCTACCATTATCACAGGAATAAGGGACATAAGACAAATAATTGTTTTAAGCTTAAAGATGCCATTCAAGATCTTATTGATGGAGGCACAGTGCTCACAAATGGCTTAGTTAAAAATTCTAATCAACTATATGGCTTAGTTAAAATTCTAATAGACTCCTCTACCTGAGTATGAGAAAGCAAAATCCTCTCAAGCAAATAAGAAGAATCATGATGCAAAGATCAACTATACATATACTCTTTCTTCACCTGTGATCAATATGATAGAGCCTATTGAAAATTTTCTTATGGTGAGATCTCAAGATGATAATAATGCCAATCACGGTATGCCAAAGTTGCTCTTGCAAACACTGAGTGGTTCATCTTCCTGAAGTGAGACACTAAATGCTGTTACTAGGGGGCAAGCCAAAATTGTCCTTAAAATCATGCATGATCCCAAGCAAGCTTCTTCTTCCAAACAAGAGGTTCCTTTAGTTTTGTCTAGCTATGACCTTGTGCACCAATTACAACAGACGCTGCCCAGATATCCATTTTTGAGTTTCTTGAGCTATCCCCTTTGCATAAAGAGATCCTTGAGAAAGCTCTTCATACAAAAAATGTTCCCAATGATATTGATCCAGATCGATTCTAGGCTATGGTCAACCACATTGCATCTCCCCACTACCTATCCTTTTCTAGAAAAGATGACACATCTCTTAGTCACCCTCATAGTCTAGCTTTACATATTGAAGTTCTCATCTACCATACTCGAGTCTACCGAGTCCTAATAGACAATGGTGCTGGGTTAAATATTGTTTCTTTCCATGTGGTACATTAGTTAGGATTGTCTGAATTGGCCATGGATCCTTGGTGAAAGATTACCATAAAAGCATATGATGAAGTGGAAAGATCTTCCAAAGGTCTTGTTGTGTTGCCTGTCCGAGTGGGCCCTATCACGAAGGATATTGTTTTTCAAGTGTTGGAAATCCCACTCACATATAAAATTCTTTTGGGTCGACCTTGGATCCATGAAATGCAAGCTGTCCCTTCCACTTATCATCAGTGTGTCAAGTTTCCACATAATGGAGTTGAGATTGTGATTCTTAAGGATAATGCCATCACTATCAATACTCTAACTGCTGCTGAGACATTTGTTCCTCACAACAAACCATCTCATGATCATAATGCATCCCTCATTACTGCTGAGAAAAAATTAAAGATGATGAGTATTGGTATGGGGGAATACACATTAGACTCTATTGCTGCTATGCCTACTTCCCCTAAGTCCTATGGTAGACCTTCAGAGAAGACAAAGCCTTCTGCTTCTGCCATGACAATTTTTGGTACATTTGTCCAATCATCCGTGCCCTTAGAGGCTGAAAAAGAAGAACAAGATGTTAGGGAGTGGATTTATAGAGAAGAAGAAGACACTATGACAATTGCTACTCCCATTTCTCCTAAGCGCTACAGTAAAGGCTATAAATTTCTGTAGAAAATGGGCTATCAAGGTCATGGACCTTTAAATAACAATGGACACGCTCTTATTGAACCCCTGAGTCATATTGATGGCCGGTCTTCTAAAGATACCACAGGTCTAGGATATGGTGTTTCCAATGACATCCCTGAATATTCTAGAAATACTCCTATGCTTAGTGGCTCAGATACAGACGATAAGGAATCACCACTATGCACTATGGCCCAAATGGAAGACTGTCTTCCTTCTACCTCACTTCTTTGGGGAGAAGAATGCATGCCTACTGATGATACAGCTGAAGCCTCTACATCCAAAAATTTTGTGCCTAATGAGTCATTGAGATTTGATAGAGAATGTAGAAATATTGCATGATTAATAGAAAGAGGAGATCTCACACATAATGACATGAATACCTCTACTTCTAGGCATCGTAAGCCTTTTTGGTGCAAACATCCCAACAGAAGTTCCACAACTGATTCAAATGAATATGAATGGGACACTATCTCAGATGGATCTTCTACCATAGATATGGACATTAATGTGATTCATACCTATAGTGACCAACCCAATGTAGTTGATGAGTCATGTGTAGGGTCTAACAAGTTCAATCCCCACATTGCTCTAATGGACCACACAGGTCCTTCCATGACAAATTTAGATCTTGACACTTTTGGAGCCTACCCTATAGGCTCGACTTCTCTTGTCACCAGAGATGATATCCCCCGCATCAATTACCTTGAACCAGTCATTTCACTTTCCCTCATACACTCAGATTTCATAGATTGGTCTGCCCAAGATCAAAGACCTATATTGCCTTCTTTTCAAAATGACTACGAGATCGCTTGCTACCTCAATGCCATTGAACCTGTTACTTCTTCCACCAATGAACCAACAACAAACATGTTTGAATCAAATATCAAGTACATCAGTCATAAAATTAAAAGAAAAAAACAATGGTTGGATGGTGAAAACCACATTATGGCAGTGTCTGAACCTCAAAATAGTAAAAATAAAGATGTATCTAAGGGTGAAAACCTCACTGAGGTGCCCGAGGATGAGGTACTTGGTAGTCTACCAAGTTATTTTCAAGAAAGGTCTTCAGTTCTCATAGAACCTACACAACCCATCAACTTGGGGACAAAGGAATCTCCTAAAATCATACATGTGGCTTAGTCTCTCTCAGCAGAAGAAAAAGAACAATTTGCTACATTCTTTCACGAGAAAAAGATCAATTTTTCCTAGACATACTCAGACATGCCAAGTTTAGATACTGAGCTCATTATGCATCATCTCTCTATTGCTCTGGAGGTCAAACCCATCAAACAAAAATTGAGAAAGATGCATCCCCATGTGGCACTATTGGTTAAGGCTAAACTTGAGAAGCTCCTAAAAGCCAATTTCATCATAGTGATTGACTACACCGAGTGGATTTATAACATTGTCCCTATTTCCAAACATGACAAGTCCATTTGTGTATGCACTAATTTCTGAGATTTGAATAAAGCATGCCTTAAGGATGATTTTCCACTTCTAAATATCAACATGATAGTGGACATGATGGCAGGCTATGAAATGTACTCCCTTATGGATGGCTTCTCCGGCTATAACTAGATTAAGATCACCCCTGAGGATCAAGAGAAGACAGCCTTCACATGTGCATGGGGTACCTTTTGCTGGAAATGTCATGCCGTTCGGGCTTAAAAATGCTGGTGCAACCTATCAAAGAGCCATGAATACCATCTTTCATGATATGATGCACAAAAATATGGAGGACTATGTTGATGACACACTTTCCAAATCACAACAACGAAGCACTCATTTGTTTGATTTGAGTTTGATATTAGACCGTATGGAAAGATTTCAACTCAGATTAAATCCAAAATAGTGTGCTTTTGGTGTCACTTCTAGGAAACTGCTAGGATACATAATATCAACAAAAGGAATAGAAGTTTTCCCAGAAAAGGTGCAAGCTATCATGGAGATGCCATCTCCTCATAACATCAAACAATTAAGGAGTCTCCAAGGTCATCTCCAATCTATCCGACAGTTCATTTCTCAGCTAGCTGACAGAGCTCAACCATTCAATCAGAATTTGCATAAGGGAGCTACTTGTATATGGAATGAGGAGGGTCAGAAGAATCTAGACCAGCTCAAGAATTACCTAGCACAACCTCCTATCCTTATGCCACCTATCCAAGGTAAACCCTTGATATTGTACATTTCTGCTACAACAAATTCTTTAGGGGCTCTCCTTGCACAGCATGATGATAAGGGAAAAGAATGAGCTATCTATTATATCAGTCACACTCTGGTTGCTTATGAACTCAACTACACTAGTATTGAAAATGCTTGTTTAGTTGTGGTGTTTGCATCTCAAAAACTCAAACATTATATGCTTGCACATACTACACAGCTGGCTACTAAAATTGATCCTTTAAAATATCTCCTAAGTAAAGTTGTGCTTACTGGGTGCCTTGCCAAGTGGATATTGATTCTTTCAGAATTTGACATTTAGTATATTGAGAGAAAAGATATTAAAGGGCAAGCAATTGTGGATCAATTGGCTGGGTTTCCTATGACTGATAACGCTCCTCTTCAGATAGATTTCCCAGATGCCTCGATCATGAATATCACAGGGCATACATGGAAAATGTTTTTTGATGGTTCTCACACACAAAATGGTGCCGGTGCTGGAATCCTATTTGTTACCCCTCATGGATACACCATTCCTAAATCATACAAGCTTCTCTTTCCATGCACCAATAACATAGCTGAATATGAAGCCTTGTTGAATGGTGTTAAGCTTGCCCTTGAATGGAGGATTTTTGAGTTGCATATTTTTGGAGATTCTCAACTTGTCATAAACCAAGTAAATGATGAGTACCAAACCAAAGATGACAAGTTGGTTCCTTACAAGAGGATGATAGACTCACTCAAGAATTAGTTTACATCTGTCACATTCCAACAAATTCCTAGAGTTGAGAATAAGGTTGCCGATGCCATGGCTACTTTGGCATCCATGCTGCAATTGGAAGAGCATGAAACATGCTTTGAGTTCCTAGTGGAAGAATTGCACTACCCTACCTACAATTCCCTTGATGACCATGTCATTTACACTGTGGTCAGTCATGAATCCTCCCGCTATGCCACCATCTTTTCCTATCTTCAAGATCAAGTTATCCCTAAAAATCTAATGCATAATGAGAAGCGCCAACTCATCCACAATGCCTCACACTTTACCCTCGTCTCTAGTGACTTGTATAGGAAGGGTCTAGACAGGACTCTCCTTAGGTGTTTAGAAATAGAGGAGTCAGAAAATGTGCTAGCTAAAGTTCATGATGGCATATGTGGGTCACACTCTAACGGTCTTGCGCTCGCTTGTAAATTGCTTAGGGCTGGCTACTATTGGCCTACTATGAAAGCTGACACTATTCGATATGCCAAGTCCTACAAAAAATGTCAACTACATGGGAATCTCATTCATGCTCCTAGACGTGAACTTATTCCCTCTGTTACTTACTGGCCATTTTAGAAATGGGCCTTTGACTTGGTAGGCAAGATTTGTCCTAGTTCTTCGAGTGGGCATAAGTTCATCATTACAGATACTGAATATTTCACCAAATGGGTTGAAGCTATCCCATTGTCTATAGCTACAAGAAAACATGTTGCCCTATTAATTTTGAATCACATCATTTGCCACTATGGTATTCCTTCTTCCATAGTCACGGATAATAGCGACCAGTTTAAAAACAAAGACCTAAAGCACTTGTGCAAAAATTTTAAAATCAAACAACATTGGTCTTCTAATTACTACCCTCAAGGGAATGGCCAAGCTGAGTCCTCAAAAAAAACATTGCTAAAAATTCTCCATAGAACAGTGCACAAATCAGGCAAGGATTGGCATCTACAGATCAATCCTGCGCTATGGGCTTACAGAATGTCTATTCACACTCTTATAGGTGCAACACTTTTTTCCTTGGTCTATGGTTCTGAGGCCCTCTTACCATTAGAGGTTGAAATACCTTCACTAAGAGTCTCTCTCCATGGTTTGATTACCAATGAAGACCAAAGGGCCATGAGAGTGCATGAGCTTACCGCATTGGAAGAATGTCGCAAGGCCACCTTTGATCACATGCACACTTATCAAAAGAGGATGTCTACTACTTACAATAAGAAAGTTCATCCTAGAGAGTTCCAAATGGGTGACTAGTTCTCAGAGAAAATTGCAAAAATTAGCAGAATAGGGAGCAGAAAGGCAAGTTTGAGCCAAATTGGTTAGGGCCTTACATCATCACAACAGTATTTGGGTCTGGAGCCTATCAACTATATACACCTAAGGGAGAAGAGCTTACTAAGCCTATCAATGTTCTACATTTGAAAAAGTTCTATGCCTAAGGTTCTTGAGCTCTTTTGTACATCTTCTTTATTGATCCTGAAAAAATCTCAAAAAAATTCATATATGATGCTGAAAAAATCCTAAAAAGCATAAAATGTCCTTAAAAAATGAGCATCCTAGTGAAAACCTAGCAATAGGTGCTTTGATGTCTCACCAAAAAAATGCAAAAAATTCAAAAAAATAGAAGTGCCTTGGTGAAAACCTAGAAATAGGTGCCTTGGTAGCAAAAATATAAAAAAATTGACAAAAGTCCTAAAAAAATCTATCAAGTGGTGAAAACCTAGAAACAGGCACTACTTGAGACCCTTTCACCTATGTCTATCAGTCTTGCATGGCACTCCTTCGCTCCACTTCTCGCGTTGCCTCTCCTAGCCTGGAATTGACTCTTATCTTAGTCTAGGGGGCATCTATTGTTCTTAGCTTATCTCGGGTCTCTTTGTGTGTTCAGGTTTCTTGGGCCACTTGGTTCCAATGGTGTTTTTCAGCACCACCCCAGCTATTTTTTTCAACACTTCCCTAGCGTCAAGTGTTGTTCAACACTTATTAGATGTTTACCCATAGTCCAAAACAATGCGATATTTCCACCGATAGAGGTGATACTCAAAGATTGACTCTATGACCTACACAGATGCACTTAAATCACTTGACTTGTTGAGATTTTTTGGACTTTCTTTCTTTGTGTGCTATCTATGATGATTTCTTTGCTGAGTGTTCTCTCCCTAATAGTTTTTGATGATGCATAGCTAGAAGATTGGGGGCATGAGGACATGTTTTATTTCTTTCTCTGCTTGTGGATATATTTTGTTGGTCTTAATTGTCATTAGCATTTATGCCAGTTCTACTTGACAATAGGACTTGCAAGGTATTGTCCTTGACTGTGTCTACAAGTGCATGCTTATAGTCATCTTGACTTTCTTGTGTCTCGATGCAAGCATAATCTTGCTATATTAAACTTAGGTAATCTCACTGCACTATTCATCTTGACCTATATGTCTTTGATGCCTAAGTGAGATTCTCACATATCTATTTGATGTAGATCATATTCAAATTCACATAGTCATACTAGTGTGTATTGTATGATCTTGCAACACTACCAATAATGCTTAATGATGAATATTAGAGTCTAAAAGCTTTGTGACCTTGCAAGTAAACCACTTTTAATAGTAGCTTGCATCTTTAGGTTCATGGTAGTTAATTTTTCATCTTGCATATGGAGAGAGCTCTCCTTCATCTTTCGTGGACTTGTCGGTCAATTGCGCTCACCTTTTCTTTTCTTGATCATGTCTTTCGCTCCTTGTCTTTCACATCACATTCTATCCCTATCATCAAAAGGGGTTAATCTTATCATCATATTTATATCCTGAATGAGATCATTTTCAAAAACATAAATCTATATCATACACATGAGAATTAAACATACATCTATGAGAGAGAATATACATGAGCATTTATAACATACATTTTGAGGAAAATGACAAGACAATATCAAAACTGATACATCCATCACAAGTGAGACAACTACACAGATACATCACAAATCTAGTAATCTCATATATATAACAATGTCATGATACAAAATACAATATGAGATCCCTAAAATTTGGATCAAAGTCTCATGATATGTAAAACATCTAAACACCCTAATCCTAGCTCTCACTGCCACCATCATGAGGACCTAGTGGTGGAGGAGGTGGTGCTACATCTGGTACCATATTTGATTTCCTAGCTATTGCTGAGTAGGGAGGTGCTCTCTGGCCTGCTAGTACAACCTGAATATAGAGCCCATGGTAGTATGCAGCTTGTGCTACCTCTCTCTGGCTCTCTGCGGTGGCAACTTGTATGGCTCTATCTCTCCTCTCTATCTCTACTCTTAGGTCTATCAGTTGCCTCTCTTTGACAACTATGGTGATGCGTAACTACTTCATATCCATCTCCAGAGCCTGGATCCTAGCTCTTAGGTCCTCTCCTCCTGCAGGCTAATCCTGCCTAACATCCACCCGATGGTGAGCTGGCCTTCCCCCATCATCACCCTCATATCCAGAACCCTATCCCTGTAGCCATTTTCACCACCTGATCAAGAGCTCTGTTCTCTCTCCCCTCTCCCTCTCCCTCTTCCACCATCTTCTTCATCCCCATTGTCACCATCACCTCCCTGAGCTGCTGGTTGTGCATCAAGTACTGTGAACCTAGGAAATGGAGCTCACCATCACTCTGCTCTGTAGGATGCATCAGCCCCTACATCTACCATGTCTGGGAGATAGTCCCATGGCTCTCTCCATATGGCTGTTGCATCCTGTACTACCTACTGGTAATCTAACATTGGCAGCCAGCCTTGACCCTCCTCATCCCTAGCTTGGGTGTATGTAGTAGTCTCTGTAGACACTCTACTACCACCTGAATTGCCTCCATACCCAAGTAATAACAAACCACTCCATGATATCTGGGTGTTAGCCTACCAATGGCTGACTGCATAGCATATAGCTCAGATCATCCTCTGCATCACCCCATACCTCCACCGCCCTGTATGGTCACCACTGGAAGGAAGTCAGGTCATCTAGTACCCTCCTATAGTATATCACATCCCCGCTGTGAGGCTATGACAAGAATCCTACATATCTATAGATGAAGGCATGTCTCCTCTCCCTCAGCTGTACATGTGGACACACCACAGTGATGTGCTCCCATGCCCACACTTGTGCTAGAATAGCACTGCACGCCCATGTCCTACCCTCATGGTACATGATCTCATGGAGCTCATGGTACATATTGACCATTATGGCCAGGCCCCATGCCATATGTCATGGATGTACTACCAAATCTACTAACAATCTGCCCCATGCTAGTGAAAAACCCTTCCAACTCTTGTCAGTGATAAGGGCCTGTGCAATAATGGAAGCAACAATACACGACACTGGGAAGTCCCTACCAAAATTATCCATCAATCGATCCTAGCTGATGTGTCTGTCTATAATCATAACATCTTAGAACATGTCCTGGATGGCCTATCGCCCCTCGGTAGGATCCTAATCATAGTATACTTGTGCCAACAAACAATCATTTCAATTTCTATTATATGGAAACTTTACATCTATGACTATCTATGAACATGATTATACTTATAGGATCATCATGGCTAGGCACTCAGAGAATCTGATAGACGTCCTCCAAAGTGATCGATGCCTCCCTAGTAGGAAGATGGAAGGTGTTATGCTCGCTATGCCATCTCTTGGCTAGCACAGTCAACAACCCATAGTCAGCTTGAATATGGGGCAACTTCAACAAGTAGCCAAAGCCCATCGCCCTCAAGTCTATCTAGCTTGGATCATCCAGATCTCGAACATATCGTAGCCTAGTAACCTTTGGCACTCTGATCAACAGTGCTGGAAAGAACTCCTGCAAACCATCAATCCAAAGCAGATGTCAAAACATATCATGATGGATATATAAAATCAGTACAACGCATCTTAAAAAGCAAACATTGTCTAGACCCATGTCGTTTTGCTAAAAAACACTAAAACATGTCAAATTTTTCAACTATGTGATACTATTTTTTGATAAAGTATCATACGATACTTCTTCTTATAGTAGTTTTATTCTTCACATAGCATCGCACGACATTTTTTCTAGTATCATGCGATACTAGACTTAATACCGGTGTGATTCTATGTTGACCCCCAAAGTATCGCACAACATTTTCCTTCAAAAGGTGCGATACTTGCAAAAGATCGTATGATCTTTCACTCGGGTTCAAAATTTGACATTTTTCAAATATTAATGACTCCTTTAAATCTCCTTTGAATCTCCCATTGCATGGTTTACTAGCAATGCTCATAATGACTCAAAAAGGGCAAGTTTTTCTGAAAACATACTGGGGCAGCATACTGTGGAGGCCAGTTGTGCAACTAGGCACGCTCAAATCGATGCCTATGAATCGAGAGTACTGCTTGCTAGGCCATTTTCTCTCTCTAAGCTCTTAAGATTCTTAAATCGCTAAAAGACAAATGATTTTGAAAATGACCTTTTTTACCCCTTTTATAACATTTCAACTTTTTGACCTAATTTTCAAAACACCTTAGAATTTTGTGAAAATTGCACCCCTAGCTAATTTCAACATCTTGGATCCATTTTCAGGATCGAAATCAAAATTTGAGTTCATCTTGATAGTCAAATTTGCATTTCAAAATTTTCCCTTCTTTTGTGTAGTTGGCTGACCTTTTGAGGCCTGATCTTTCGATCTTCACTGGGGCATTCTTTCCTTCTTCATTCCATCTCTCTCACCCTTCTAGTATTTCATTCACATTTCATTTCATCTCTCTAAAGTCTTCATTGGGGCATATCTTCTTGATGGTTATTCTCTTATCTTTCATCTTCGATTATGATTTCTAGTGATTTGATCATGTTTCTCTTGCTTCTACCTTCCCTCTACCTAATTTTGATTTTGATCCCGAGGGGGTAGACACATCATATCCTATCGGCTATTCTCCAGAGAATATTCTTGACTATTCCATTTTCTCTGATCGATCTATCTTTGCGCTTGACATGTTAGTTCTCGTCTTGAGTTTTGATACTGTCCATCTCTTTCCTAAGTGTTCAGTACTGTTTCTATCAGGCTGACCATGCAGGATTTTCTATCTCTCTGCACTTCATTCTTTGGAGTCAGATCTCTATTGCCTTCTTGGCTAATCTATTCTTTGACGTAATGTGTTCCTAGATCGATCACACATTAGTTAAAGAGGGGAAAATGTAATCATCCAAAAATGGTCACCTAGACTATTAGCCCCTTGCTAGCATTATTTACTAAATTAATCAATTGCTTATTCTTGATCAAATCCTGGTTCTATCATTTATTCAATTATTTTCTATAGGCTAACCATCTTATCCTAAGTCTTTATTTAATTAAAAGGAGTTTCCTCCTCTTTTATTAAATAAAAAGCCCCCCACTTTTCCCCCTTATGCTAACTTGCACAAATAAAGCATTATTCTTATTTTAATAAAAGAAGAAAAGTACTTTTTGTCTCATATGGACACAAAAGTCAACTCTTATTTTCCCATTGGAAGATACTTGTGCACATGGATTGCTCCTCTTTGATGCTCCACTGTTGATTAAATCTTTTGCCTCTTAATCTCCATGGTCCATTCTTTCTCATTTCCTATAAAAGGAGAGCTCTCTTCTCATTTTAGGATCCATCGTTTGAATACTAATGTTATGCTACAGGTTTTCTAGGTGACTTTGGAGCTTTGGAGATTTGAAGCATTCTTATCTTTTACATTCATATTCTATCTTAGTTCCATTCTTGCATTTTAGTTTCATTATCATGGCATACATAGCTTAGTTTCCTTATGCTTTAGATTGATTCACATAGTCTAATTAGGAGGGTTTTGTAATACTTGCATCTTTCCTTTCCATAGCTTAACTTGCATATTCATCTTAATATAGCTTGCATCTTCATTTCTAGCATTGCATTTCATTCACATTTTGATTCTTGAGGATATTGACATTCTTTCTCTTGTCTCCTTTGAATCTCCCATTGCATGGTTTGCTAGCAAGGTCATAGGCTTAAATAGCTCTAGTTGAGAGCACACTTAATTTCCTTGCACTCCATGCCTAGGGAGCTCTAGGTCATTTTTCAAGGTCTCCCATTCATGGATTCCTTTGGAAGAAAAGGCTTATAGAAGTGCACATCTTAGGTGTACAGTCATCTAAAGAAATCCATAAAGAAGATATAAAATATTAGAAGAAATTTTTTTTTTGACTAATGTGTGAAATGCAAAAGTGTTTACCTTTAGCTTTTTTCAATGCACAAGAACACTACCTCATACATCAAGTTGAGGAGATTGAGTTGTGTGGACCTATACAAGCTAGGTCCATGTGGATAGTTGAGAGACACTTGAAATTTTCGAAGGGTTTGGTATGACAAAGAGCACATCCTGAGGGTTCTATGGTTGATGGATATATGGTATACTAGATGATGGTGTACATTACTCAATATCTTCTTAATCTTGCAGCAAAGACCTATATAGATTACATTTGGGATCTCGACTCCATTAAATTTTTTGAAGGGGAGTACTTGGTGGGGAATGATAGATTTAAGAAACTAAAAGGTAGTAAATTATGAGATGTTATTGTATTTAATTAATTCTTAATCTTCAAAATAAATCTGTTGTAAGTCATCTATTTACTTTTGTATAGTTGCTAAAGAGTGGGATGCAATACATTTGTTTATTGCAAACAATCAATATTGGATGGCGGTATGGATTGAACAATGTCAAAATTATGGTCATAGATTAAAATAGGAATCCATGTCTTCACTAGTTATACAAGATCATTGTAATGAAGATCCCAATGTTACACAAAAGAAAATAGATTTAGCATATGATTTAAGAGATCACCGGGTACTTATAAATTTGTTAATCAACTGTATGTTTTTCAACTCATGATGAAATAATTTATATATGTTTGACATTATTGTAGGTGAAACACCCCAAGGTTATGTTATGTAATGGTTATAAATTTTACATCAAAAAGTTGGATGACACGAAGAGAACTTATGATTTTGGGATAAGTGCAATCTTCTAGGTGACTAATATTTCATCTAGAAATGACTTATATCCTTGAGAGTCACAAAATTTATACTATGGTATTTTGGTTGATATACTTGACAGTTGCTTTAATTCCTTTAAATTAGCTCTCTTTGTCATGAAATGGTACAGACTACAATTCAATCAATTGATCCTGATATAACTATTATTGAACATGACAATGGATTTCCAATGATTAATACAAGGTTGTTTGAGCTAGTTGGGGAAGAGCCCTATGTTCTTCCAAGCTAATGTGAGTAGATATTTTACCCAGATGTTCCACATACATCGGGTTGGTCATTTGTTGGTAGACATGATCCAAGAGGAAGGTCGATAAAGTATAATGCAATGGAAGAAGAAGATATCGATGAAGAGGAAGAAGTGGTAGATGATGTAGATGATGATCATGATCAAGAGTTAGTCGAAGAATAAAATGAAGAAGAAAATGATGATACTACTGCTACTAATCATGATGATGATGATGAGGAGTGTGATGATGATGATGATGATGCTAATGATGATGACACGATAGTAGTAGTGATGATGTAATCCATGATAATGATATTGATGATGAGATAGATGAAGAAGAATATCAATGACATGAATGAAATGTACAATTATGCCAGATGTTTTAGCTTCAACTGCATACTAGAACTAAAGGAATAGATGGAAGCATTAACTATCCACACAATATGTTTGACAAAATGCCTACAAAATATAAGTATAGACAGGGCATGTGAACCATTCGATAAAATGTCCATATGACTTTTCTTGTTTGGCATGTTTTAACAACTGTTTTGGGTTGAAATCTACACTTTTTCCACTAATATGCTTAGGGTTTCATATTAATGGAATTTTTTGTTTCAGTGTTAATATCTAACTACTCTTATTCACCTTTTTTTATATGTCCCACTGATATCTTTGATCTTTTGTTAAGAGAAATTTCATTCTAAAAGAGTGTATTTAATCTATATATGCTTAAATAGCCTCACTAGTTAAGACTGTTCTCATTTCTAGTGGGCATGACAAGAATCAAATCACTTGCAAGACACTAGTATTTAGACATGCACAAATTAGTGACGTAATTAAGAAAATTTCCTTTCTTTATCATTTTCTAGGGTTTTTTTTTATATCAATGCATTTAATCTAAATACTATCTTATGAGATTTGCTTCTGATAATTTTCTATTTCCTTACACATCAATGATGTTAAATCATAGGGGATTCTCTTTGTTCCCTACAATGGAGTGAGCTAATTTTGAAAGTATAAATAGATAATTTTAACAATGTATAATGTCCTTCACAAGATGTAATAAAAACACTAGCAAGGCACGAGAACTATTTGACAAAATGCCACAATAGTGGTGTCTCATGCAATGCTGAGATGTTTAGTTATATACAATGTTGAGATATTCAAAATATTATAGGAGATCACATTTCTTTGAAGCATTTTGACAAACTAGCATAAAGTGAATATCTCAGCATTGCATGAGACACCACTCTTGTGGCATTTCGTCAAACATCTTAGTTTCAAATACTTTGTGAGGAATTGAGTACTTAGGAATGATGTTAAATCACAAGGGATTCTCCTTGTTCTCCACAATGGAGTGAACTATGTTTGTTTGATTATATAAGTATTATCTTTTTTTAGGTATCCCACACAGTCTCATGGATTGACAGGTATAAGTCAATACACCCCATAGAGATTAATGTCTTTTAACATTTGTAAAATATCTCTCTCATTGTCACTTGTCTCTCTCATTTCATGAAGTGTAGGTACCAACAAATAGGTATTTTTTAGATTTGTCTTCCTCGAGTGAGGAAAATGTAGGAATGGAAGAAGAAAGTGAGACATTTAGTATGTTTAAATCAAGGAGATCTACTCGAGGTCAAAAGATCATAAAGAAATTCAATAAATGCATGGAATTTTTCCTTTCTCAAGGGGGTTCATGTTCTTATGATGATGAGAGAAAAGGTCACTCCGAGGTTCCCTTTAGGTACAAACATCTACAAAAATAATGGGTCCTCGATGAACTTCCTTCAATAAACACTGATTTTTATTTTAGAGAGATGATATATCGCATAGCACCATCTTCATTACATGGTTTGGGCCTATTTTCCATGGATGGCATAAAGGTCTCTTACAAAAAAGTTATAAAATTTATGGAGTATGTCAGACCTTGTTATGATTACAGTAGTTGGATGCAAATTGTTAGATATAAAAAAAGTATGTGTAGGTATGCATTCGCGACAAATTATATACAATAAAAAGTTAGCGAACAAAGTAAAATAGTATCTATTTGCATTGATGGAGGGCCAAAAGCACCAGGGAATATTGAAGGTTTTATAAATAGTAGACAACTTGCATCAACTAAGAAGCAACCCAATTGCATATTTGAGGTGCGCGAGGTAAATCACGTATTTGTATGTGCGATCAAATCAATATGTGGAGGTGAAGAGCTTCCTATTGATTACAATTTGAATCGCATAGATAAAAAAAACCCATGAATATCATGGACGAGGTGGTATGGATTCTGATAATTGTCTATTATTCAACGTAACTTAGAATAAGATTACATGTGTTTTAACATGTCTCAATGATTTTTTTTTTAAATATAGGGCTATAGTATTGATCAACAATCACACGATACACATGATGACGATGGTTCTAATGGGACTTCTTCCCGATAGGTAAAACTCATTGTTGTTGTACAAATGCACATACAAGAAAAATGTTAATGTGTATTTTTTGTTATGTTTTATTCTTCACTACTATTTTGGATTGCTTTGAAATAAAGTGCTAATAATATTGTTCTCATTAACGAGTGATAATCAGAAAAAGGGAAATGAACAAGTAGTCTAGGAGGAGCTGCAGGATGAGCATGATCCATTCATTGTTGATTTTTCATCAGACGTTGATCCTATGGTTGCACTACAAAAGGTCCTTCGTGCAATATCAAGAGATTTAACTCAATTGGTAGATATTCAACCTTAGAATCCTCAAATACAAAAGAGACAGGATGAGTTGATTCACCATGTTCAAACTTATACAGTAAGTATTAATGTAGTTTTTAATTATAACAAAAGTTCAATAATGGTTTTTATAGTATACTCTTTTATTTATGTCATTAACTAAAATACATGTGTTATTTTTACAGAGGAGGAAAAAATATTAAAGAGCCATGCCCTAGATGAAGATACTTTAGGTGGTTCAAGTACATCACATGTTCTATCCTCCACTTGTGTTTTGCTCAAACAATATTTTTTTAATAGCTCACAATCTTGTCCATGGTTGTCCATTTTTTTTTATGCTCTAACAATCTTATTTTTTAGCACCTACTATTGATTCTATTTTGAGTACGCCACCTGCTACGAGGATCATAATCATAAAGGTACTGCCACCTGCAATGTTAGAAACACATAGCGTGGTCACATATGCGATGGCAACGCCTATTGGTAAGTAGATTCCTCTTTTTATCTCTCATTTATCATGTGTTTATTTCACTTGAAATATTCTTTCTTAGGGGGTATTTTGTAATATTCGATTCATTTTATGTAGGAGGCAATGAGGAAATTCCTCGATGTGCTCATGTTAGATGTATGCGGACAATAGAGAATTGTGATCAATTTCTCGTGAACATTGAAGATGGAATTCCCTTGAGAGTAGCCCAGCTTCCAGGTACTTTAAAGATTGATCCTTTCTTTTACTATATAATCTTATACTCATAATGTAATGCACTAACCCCCTGTGTAGTCCCTTGTAATAACTAATAATCCTATTATTATTTTGTAGGGAATAATCTATTTTATGAAAAAATTAATGATGAATGTTTGCGCATTTTTGAGCCAACCATATGCACATGGTATCATATTTTGATTTCATTGATAGATTAGATTTCTTTTCATACCTTTCTTCAAGTATATTAAAAGGTAGCTTCACTTCATTTATGAATCTAACAATTTTGTTTTCTTAAAAGGTGACAATTACAAGATAAAGAGTTAAAGGGATAAAACATTTTGGACCTAACGTCTTTCAAAGACTTAGGCTCCTTGAGAAAGCAGGCTAGACTTTGAAGTATAGTAGGGACAACTATAGGTCCCAAATAGAACACAACCCTTATTACGAGCGGTCCCCTGTATTCCCATTAATGAGTGGGAGAATCTTAAAAAGGATGCACTTGAGAGAAGCACAAGACATGGTGGACAAATACTATCACTTGAGAAAAGAAGGTACATGATAATATTAATAATAAAATTATGTACTATTTACTCTTTTTACTTATGTGATCTAACATATTTCAAACATCACATAGGTTTCCTGACACATCAAAGGCAACAAAAGCAAGAAAACAAAAGCATGGACAAAACAAGCTCAGCTCGGGTGGATATTCAAAACTTGCTGCATGAGTTGTAAGTATTAGTAAATGAAAAACCGTATGAAAATATTTATAAATTGCAATCAATTTAGTTTTGATGAAATTCACTATGATAAAAATTCATGATACGAAGCAAAAATGTAGGCCTTGGAGTTCAAATTTTTTTTATAGAAGAGGACAAGAAAATAGGCTACAAACAAGGCTATACATTCATGGCTAAATGATTTCGATCAATGACTGCGCAAGGTTCTTCTGGTGGATCTATTGATAAGGTAAATAAGCCAATTGATTGTTATTTCAAGTTGAATACTTTACCAATTATTGTATTTGATGTTAAGTTCCAACATAAAGTGAATATATTTGTTTTAAGTAAGGAAACAATGATTATATATTTGTTTAAAACTTTAAAGCGAATATATTTATATGTATTAAATTGAATGATTAACATTTCTCAGTATTTGTCTTGTATTTATATGTATATATTGTCGATAAATGCACTAATTATTTACATTAGAATGTAGCATGTCGATCCTGATACACCATCCAAGCACGACGAAGGCGTTGATTCGAATGTGCATTGCAATACTCAAGGTATACATTTTCTATTCAAATTTTGATTATTGAATTATTAATACAAGTAAACATTTTAAATTGAATTTGGCATAGTAATAAAAATTTAATTATAATGTGTTGGGATTAATAAAATATTTTGTATTGTAGTTGCAGGGGATGTAGTGGTTGTTCCTGATGAGCGTGTTGAGGTTCAAGTTGCTGAGCAAGATGATGTGGTTGGAAAAGGTAAAGAGTGTAACGTTTATGTTTTCTAAAGTACTGAAATGCTTGTAACAATTTAATGATAATATGTTTTTAATTTAACCCTTTTATTTTTTATTGTAGAGGACCCGCATTTGCAAAGGACAGTGAGATCACGTGCATGGGTGAGAAGAAAGGATGATGACACCATGGATATGCCTTTGCAACAATTTACGAAAGCAGAAAAAAAGAAAAAGTCAAAAAAGAAATGATTCTCATTCATGCAACTTATTTGATAATGACTAATGTTTATGTCTTGATGTTTTAATCTTATGTGTTAATGAATGTTATGATGTGTTAATGAATGCTAATGAGTCTTACGAATGCTAATGAATGCGTGTTAATGAATGCTAATTAATCTTATGTGTTAATGAATGTTGTTTGGAAATGATTTGATATTATAGTTTTTTTATTTATTAATCATTTCCATGCAAATTTTTATGGTTTTTGTGAAGATTTGATAAAGGAAAGTCATTAGTTTGTTGACAGTTCTAGGCATATTGGTGTATGCAGTCATAAATTTTCTTGGAAGACACCAGGAATGAATATGGCCTCCTCACTTACTATAGTTAATGTGACTGTGAGGAGAGTCTATAATATGTACCATATGTTTCCATACATGTTTGTGTGTAGGGATGGACAAGGGATTGAAGAAATGGATAGACATTGTTGAAGAATGTTGATTGAGGGATGTTGATTGGTTGTGTGATTAGAGAATAATTTGCATGATTGCATTCCCCAAATCATTACTGGAAACATTTTGAACATATCTAAATGGAATACTTTGTGCTTGACATACTTAAATGGAATACACCAAGAAGTACCAGATGATGAATGTTCAATTGTTGTAATGGCAAAGCATTAGAACCGTCCATTTCTAGAACTTGATTTTCTAGTCTTAATGATTTTTATATAGTCCTAATGATTTTTCTTATTTCTTGTCATTTATCCCTTTTTTATTTTCTATGTCTGTTCCTTGACTTTGACCTTTTCCATGTTCGAGTTTGTGCCAATTGTGGAGTTCACCTTCTTTTGATGGTATATTTCATTCAGTCTTATGTGGAATACTATTTTGTTCAATGTTTTATTTTAGCTTGATATTTCATTCATTTTTCATATACACAGAGAAATGGACAGTTCTGAGATAGGTTTCTATGGTTATGATAAATTTCCCTCTGTGTTGACAAAAATTAGAGTTGAAAAAATGGTTGTTCAACGATCGTATCTACCCTTAGAGCCACTTCATATGCACAGGTGATGAACATGCAGATTTTCCTAAGCAGTACTAGGAGCTGACCCAAAAACACATGTACTATTGTGAAAATCATCACAAGTCCATTTGCTACTGGGTCTACTTCCTATAATTTTTTGGTCAAATCTACATATTTTCACCTGTTCATATACCAAATGATGAGTGCTCAATTGTTGTAATGGAAAAGCATCAGAACCGTCCATTTCTAGAGCTTGATTTTCTATATTCTTAATGATTTTTCTATAGTCCTAATAATTTTTCTATAGTCCTAATGTTTGTTACTCTTGATAAATTAGGCCTTGAATTTGAATTTTTGTTCACTGTTTTATTTTAGCTTGATATTTCATTCATTTTTCATATACACAGAGACTACACATGATGATAAAAAAATGAGCTATTTGATTTAGGTTTACTGTTTATGACTATAAATGGTCAATATTTCTGATGGTACTCCTTGGTGTATTCCATTTAAAAATAATCATGTTTCTATGACTATGATAAATGTCCCTTTGTGTTGAGAACATTAGAATTGAGAAAATGGTTGTTCAGTGTCTGTATCGGTAGGTTGCCAACAAATCATCCTTCTTCCACCAAAATTCTAGTCAATGTACAAGTAAAAAGTCATTCCATTCAAGAAAGACCATGTCTAACAATATCAACCTAGAACAAAATGAGTATGCATAATTAGTTTTGCAAAATTGGCTATGTTGATGATGATTATGAAGAAGATTTGAAAATTTTGCACCAATATGAATTGGATTAATCATCATTTTCAAATCTTCTTCATCAATCACCATCAACCATTTGGTGATTCACTTGGTACAGACTTATACAGTAAGTATTAATGTAGTTTTTAATTATAACAAAAGCTCAATAATGACCAGTTTTAGATGTTAACTATGACAATCCCTTAGTTTCAGGCAATGCAGAAAGAGGTGCCTAGTTCAATATGCAATCTCAATTCATATGCATAGGATATTAGGTGGAGCTAAAAAATGCAAGAGGTTTGCATTTTTGATAGAGGTCTTTAATTAGGTATTTTAAGGTATAGACCATCGCGAACATTATAATTTTGACTCTTATAGGTGAGGGTAATGTCCTCGGCATGAAAGCAAATCAAGAATTTTTATTTTCTAGCCTATTGAGGATATTCTCTCACCCATAACTGCCAGAGTTGTAATGTTCATGATGGTTTATAAATTGAAAAAATTATAGACCTATTAAAAAAATAGAAACGTGGTGCATTTTTTTTAGCTCCACCTATTATCCATGCATATTCTACGTAGTTGCACATGCATTCTCAATTCAAAGTGGGAAAATCTTATTTTGGATGCGAGGGAGAGAAGCCAAACACATAAAGAACATGCACATAAACATGATAGTTGATAAATATAAATGTAGATATAACAATAGCTAAGAAACATAAATGTAGATATCATGGTCACAATTGTTTAGAGACTCAACTTAATTGAATGGTATACCCAAATGATGCAACACAACCACTACTCCTCTAGTTCCAAGTTGACACTGTGAGATCCAAAAACCATAGATAAGGAATAAATTTAGAAAGCAAAGGAGGGCTATAATGACCAAAATAATACAGGGTCCCTATATTATTTCAGTCATTATGGCCCTCCTCCTCCACTCTCTAAATTTATTCCTTATCTATTGTTTTTGGATCCTGCAATGTCAACTTGGAACTAGAGGAGTAGTGGTTGTGTTGCATTGTCTGGGTATACCACTCAATTATGTTGTGTCTCCAAACAATTGTGACCATGATTCCTTCATTTAATTTTCTCAGCTGTTGTGTCCCAGGACCCCTTATGAGCCCTTATGACCCTTTAAAATCCCTAAGAATACATCTTAGAGGTCTTAAAGTGTCATAAATGGTCATAAGAGGCTCCTAGGAGGGGCCATATGAGCTTCCACCTTCAGGTGGTTGGCCCTGCTAAGTAGAGAATGTTAAACTATTCTCAAAACAAAGAGAAGCTCAATATTTTAAGGTCTCACTCCATGCATGACATATATATATATATATATATATATATATATATATATATATATATATATATATATATATATATATATATATATATATATATATATTTAAATACATCATATTGTCACAATTATGACGGTCATTAGAGAATGATCGACAACAAAGCACTACAAATGATGACTATTTGTTAGAAATATCTGACAGATAGACGGTGCATGTACAAAATATCCATTGCTAATGCAACATCTTTGTCATAATTATGACAACAATAAATAGTCCTAACGACATGTTGACCATCTCTGACCATGTTGGCAGGCCCTCTTCCTATGCATATGGTGATTGTCAGATCTATCATAATCACGATGAACATCCTAGTCATCAGTGATTCTGACATAAAAAATGCAACAACGGTTAGTGTCACTTGATTGACAGGGTAGTATCAGAATTGAGATGCACAGCCGTCGAAAAAAGCACTCAAATGTACTAGAAGTAATTTGGATGAATCCCTGTGGCTACTCCATATAAATCTCCTTATTGAAGATCTCCATGTAGAAATACACTCTTTACATCCATCTGATGTACAAACCAATCATGAGCTACGACAATAAAAAGTGTCAAACTAATAGAGTTCATCTTGGCTACAGGTGCAAAGGTCTTGGTATAGTCAACACCAGGAACTTGAGAGAAACCTTTTGCAACAAGTCTAGCCTTATACTTATCAACACTTCCATCTTCTACAAACTTGTTCTGATAGATCCACTTACATCAAACAATATTTTTTCCCTTAGGAAGAGGAACTAATTCCCAAGTGTTATTCCTCATCAAAGAGTTATACTCATCCTCCATAGCTTTGTCCCACTCAGGAACCCTTGAAGCTTCCTTAAATGTTTGTGGATCTGAAGCAATTGCAATATAAGCATGTGGAAATGAATTATGTTGTGACCTTGTCCTCCTAGTGTCTAAATTATTCCCCACAAGGGGACCCGCTGAATCAAGTATTTGTTGTGCCCAATGAGGTCTAGTGGAAGAAGAAGATGAAGAAGGAATGTCTTCAACTATTTCTTGACCCTGTGAAGGTGGAAGCTTGCAAGTTAGGGTTGAAGGATTTTTATCTTCCTAGTCACTATCATCACTATCATTATCCAAAATGGAGGAAGGGGGAGTTGAATAAGCCAAACTATGATAATTCTCTTCAAAGTAAACACTCCTCTCAAAGAAGATCTCATGTGTCTCAGGATCCATAAGCTTGTATGCCTTAAGAGTCTCAGGATAACCAAAAAATATGCAAGGCTTACTTTTTGGTTGCAATGTCCTGTATTTATGTGGAGGTATGCATTCCCAAGTCAGATAACCAAAGACTTTAAAGTGTTTCACAACTGGTTTTCTACCACACCAAGCCTCAAAAGGAGTGAATCCATCCAAGGATTTATGAGGAATTCTATTTTGGATTTTATTGGCACAACATATAGCTTCAGCCCAAAAAGCTTGATCAAGAGACTTAGCATGCATCATACAAGTGGTCATCTCCTTAAGGGTTCTATTCTTTGATGAAGGGTGCTCCCCTTAATACCACAAACACATAACAGACATAGAGAAACAACAACAGTAATATGCAAGAACAGAAAATTGGCTTCTTATTATCTCCACAAATGTGGAATTACAAATTTTCAGAATTACAACATGCAAAGCCACATGGGCATTCCCTTACAATATTCTGTAGGACAAAGCCTCGAACTATTACCCAGATCTACTACCCAAAACTATTCTGAACTGCCTAAGACAATAATACAGCCTTCCTTATATAGGCAATTTTCCACCGCCTGGGAAGGTTCCAGAAATTTAGCCCATAGGGCCGACCAAACTTAGAATTATTTTATTTTTCAATTTATTACATCAAAGTCGGCTCAAAATAAATTCTGAAACCCGAACAGAAATTTTGAAGAAAAATCATTTTCTGCCATTTCAGGTGACCCAACTTCCGAAGACCATAAGTCATCACCAGTTGACCCGATTGACTATTGTAACCCCATTTCGGAAAGGGCGCGAGGAGCTCTACAACACCTGAATCAAGCAAGCTTCATTCGGCCCAAAATTCGACCTCATCCGGGGCCTCTAAAGCCTTCAAAACTGAGTTCAAAGTTTCTGCACCCTGTTTCCAAAACCGAAAATTTTCAATATCTTCAAAACCAGACTTGATCTAGCCATGAAACTTTACTGGCAGGCTGATATGACAGAGATGAACCTCCACATGTGAAATCAGAACATTCCGAGATCGTATGACCAACTTACTAAAAATAGAAAGTTTCTAGAAATAGCAGCTCTGCACAAGATAACCCTTATTGAAAAGCAAAAACAAATATTTTTGGGTGTGATGCAAGATTGCTCTTACACCCAGGATGCTCCTGCATCAGACACCCAGGGTAATTTGAGAAGTGACCCTGTCACGACTCAAGTGTGCAGAGGAAAACCAAGACGGTTAACCTCCTCCTTTGTTAGCCATGATGAATCTTCAAGAGGTCATCCTTTCCACTTGACCAGATATTCTTCATATGTCCCGTTCCTTGTGCTTCTGCCAACACGACTATCCAGTATATCTTCAATCTCCTTAGTGTCTGAACTAGTTGCTGGAATACTCCACTGTGCTGCTGTGATCTCATCTTCAACACCTCCTTCATGATACTCTGTCAAATCTGAAATGTTAAACACTGGTGAAATATTTAGCTCAGTAGGCAATTCTACCTCATATGCGTTTCCTGAATCATGTTTCTTCAGTATCTTACATGGTCCAAACTTCTTCATTTTCATCTTGTTATATGTACCAACTGGAAACCGCTCCTTCTGCAAATGAGCCATGACTTCATCACCAACTTGAAATTCCTTATACCTCCTTTTCTCATCTGCCTTAGTCTTATACTGTGCGTTCATCTTGGTAATATGCTTCCTCACCTCCCCATGGATGTTTTTCAAGTGTTCTGCAAAATCCTCAGCTTCAGCACTACTTATTTCTCCTTTATCTATCTTCCTCAATTCAGATGCATTTCTTGGACTACTTCCATATACAATCTGGAATGGTGATTTACCAGTGCTCCTATTGACAGAATTATTGTATGCAAATTCTGCCTGTGGTAAAATCAAATCCCATCCTGTTGGCTTATCTCCAACCAAATATCTCAGCAAATTTTCCAAACTCCTATTCACCACCTCTGTCTGTCCATCAGTCTGTGGATGATGTGATGAACTGAACTTCAAATCTATCTTTAACTTCTTCCACAATGTACGCCAGAAATATCCAACAAACTTAGTGTCCCGATCTGAAACTATGGTCTTTGGCAAACCATGAAGTCTCACTACTTCTCTGAAAAAAAATTCTGCTACATGAACAGCATCATTAGTCTTCTTGCAGGGAATGAAATGTGCGATCTTTAAAAATCTGTCAACCACCACAAAAATTGAATCATGTCCCCGCCGAGTCCTCGGTAAACCAAGAACAAAGTCCATACTGATATCCTCCCAAGGCTTCTCTGGTATAGGTAATGGCTGATACAATCCTGTATTCTGCTTCACTCCTTTCGCCATCTGACATACTCGGCAACTCTGTACAAACTTCTTCACATCTTGCTGCAACTGTGGCCAATAATAATTCTCACTAACCAAACCAAGGGTTTTATCACGACCAAAATGTCCAGCCAATCCTCCACTATGCTTCTCCTTGATGAGATTCTCCCTCATAGAACTTCGTGGAATGCACAATTGACTCCCTCTGAATAGCATATCATCCTGGATGATGAAATCCAACCATTTTGTCCTGTCTAGAGTAACAGGTTATGTACAAGCTTTCCAAGCTTCACCAAAATCAGGATCCTCTGGATACAAATTCTTGAGTTCCTTGAACCCAACCACTTCAATCTGCATTTCTATCAGCAATAGTTTCCTTCTGCTAAGAGCATCTGCAACCCTATTAGACTTTCCACTCCTGTGTTTCAAAACAAATGTATAACTCTGCAAAAACTCAACCCATTTCAAATGCCTTTGATTCAATTTTTCTTGACTATTCAAATATTGGAAAGCTTGATGATCAGTATACAAAACAAACTCCTTAGGAAGCAGATAGTGCGTCCACTTTTTCAATGCCTGAACTATAGCATAAAATTCCTGATCATAAACAGAATATTTTCTCTTGGCATCATTTAACTTCTCACTGAAATAAGCAACAGGTTTACCTTCTTGGCTCATAACAGCTCCTATTGCAGTACCACTAGCATCACAATCTACTTGAAACACCTTATTAAAATCTGGAAGTGCTAAAACTGGTTGTTCTGTAACTTTTTGTTTCAACAATTGAAAACTCTTTTCTGCCCCATTAGTCCACTTAAACTCTTTTCTATCCCCTCTCATTGTTTCAGTCAAGGGTCCACAAATACTGCTAAAATTTTTGATAAACTTTTTGTAAAAGCTAGCTAGACCATGAAAAGATCTTACCTCAGTAGCACTCCTTGGAGTAGGCCATTCAAGGATAGCCTGTACCTTCTCTGGGTCCATTTTTAGACCTTCTGCTGAAACTACAAATCCCAAATACACTAACTCTTTCTTCACAAAACTGCACTTCTTCAAATTAATCAAGAATTTCTCTTCTCTCAACTTCTGAAATACCATACGAATATGCATCATATGCTCATCCAATGTCTTACTAAAGATCAAAATATCATCTAGGTAAACAATGACAAACTTACCCAGAAATTCTTTCAGAACCTCGTTCATGAGCTACATGAAAGTGCTCGGTGCATTGGTTAGCCCAAAAGGTATGACTAACCACTCGTACAATCCTTCCTTTGTCTTGAAGGCAGTCTTCCATTCATCTCCCTCCCTGATCCGAATCTGATGATATCCACTTTTCAGATCTATCTTTGAAAAATACACAGCTCCACTCAAACAGTCCATAATATTATCCATTCGTGGCAATGGAAACCTGTACTTGATTGTGATCTTGTTTATTGCCCTAGAATCTATACACATCTTCCACTCTCCATTCTTCTTTGGTGCTAATAATGCAGGTACAGCACAGGGACTCAGACTCTCTCGAATCAACCCCTTCTGCAATAACTCGTGTATTTGTCTGTTCAACTCTTCACTTTCTGCTGGTGTCATTCTATGTGCTGCCTTGTTTGGCAAACTGGCTCCTGGAATCAAATCCATCTGATGACTGATCTTCCTTACCAGTGGTAATCCATCAGGTACATTATCAAATACAATATCCTAAAACTCATTCAACAAATCTGCAACCTCTATAGGTACATCCTCTACTTCTTCTTTACCAACTTTTGGAATTAAAGCAAAACACACATGCTCATGCCTCATACCATCTAAGAATTTTCTTCCATCAACAAATGTTATTCTTGCATTACCACATACCTTTTCTTCAGTCTCCTTCAATGGTTTTAGCTTATGTCGGACGCCATCCTTTGTCAGGGAATAGGTATTCGCACGACCATCATGTACAGCACATCTGTCAAACTGCCATGGTCTAGCCAACAACATATGACATGCATCCATAGATATGATATCACACAATACCTCATCTTGGTATCCGCCAATCTTGAACTTCACCAGGCATTGTTCATTGACCATGACCTTGTGGTCATCTTGTACCCAGGCAATCCGATATGGATGTGGGTGTTTCTGTCTCTTGAGCTTCAACTTTGTCACCATCTCTTCTGACACCAAATTGTCAGTGCTTCCACTATCAATAATCACATCACAACATTTACCTTCACACTTGCACCTGGTGCGAAACAGGCTCCTCCGTTGCTCAGGTTCATTCTCACCACTCAACAGGACTCTTCTGTTAATCAACGTTTCTCCTCTTTCAGCATCTTCAGAATTTGATGATCTGGCATCTTCATCTACATGTGCAACTCTGGCCTGGCCTTCATTTCTCCTGTCTATTCTGCCTTGGCGCTGAGGACATTCAAATGCCCTATGACCTTCTTCTCCACAGTGAAAACATGTTCCACGGAAGCCACCTTTTCTAGATCCTTGTCCTCTTCCTCTTCCTCTCTGATCTCTATTATTCTGATCCTGGAAGTGATTGGAATTATTTGCTCGCTGATTCTGACTGCTACTGGCCTCATCCTTCTTTTTCGGATCTTCATTTCGGCCATCATATGACCGTCCACCAGATCGTCCACCGCGACCTCTTCCATTTTGTCTGCTCTCAAACTTCTTGTTCAGCTTTTCCTCTACTTTTAGGGCAAACTGGTATGCCTCTTCAATACTGTTCATTCAAACCAGATTCAGCTCCTCCTGAATGCTTGGCCTTAACCCATTAAGGTATCAGGCAACTTTCTCCTTATCAGCTTCTGCATGGCCTGTTCTGATGAGAAGTCGATAGAACTCCTCTGTATACTCCTGAACAGATCTTCCTGCTTGCTTCAAACTCTGCATTTTCTTTAGTAGGTCAAGCTCATAATCAACAGGAATGAACTGTCGCTTCAATTTATCCACCATCTGATCCCATCTTGTGATTTTATCTTTCCCTCTTCTATTTCACTCCAATTGAATTTCTTGCCACCAGATCTTCGCATGACCTTTCAATCTGGCCTTCGCAAATTTGACCCTATCAGGATCCTCAACATCTTCATACTCAAAATATTCCTCACATTCATTGATCCAGTCGATCAATTCCTCTGGGTTAAGATTTCCAGAAAATGTAGGAACCTCAATCTTAGGTCTTTTCCCAATCTTGGAAATCGCCCGAAAAAGTCTTTCTTCCTCCTGGTTCACAATTTCAACTTCTCCTTCTTGATATTCTTCTTCGGCTTCATCCTCACTTTCATCTCTGACATTAAGATTCATTAATCTGCGAATCTCTTCTTGCAATGCTCGCACTTGTCTCTGCAGCTCTCTAACCTCAGGTGTTACAACACTAGCTCTTCCACCACGTTCCCTTCGTGGAAGCATTTTCGCGATGTGCGCTGAAACCCTAGCCACGGTCCTGGTGCAAACTGCCTCACAGTCGGCGATCTATTTACACACTCAAGAAATCCTGCTCTGATACCACTTGATGAAGGGTGCTCCCCTTAATACCACAAACACATAACAAACATAGAGAAACAACAACAATAATATGCAAGAACAGAAAATTGGCTTCTTATTATCTCCACAAATGTGGAATTACAAATTTTTAGAATTACAACATGCAAAGCCACATGGGCATTCCCTTACAATATTCTGTAGGACAAAGCCTCGAACTATTACCCAGATCTACTACCCAGAACTATTCTGAACTGCCTAAGACAATAATACAGCCTTCCTTATATAGGCAATTTTCCACCGCCTGGGAAGGTTCCAGAAATTTAGCCCATAGGGCCGACCAAACTTAGAATTATTTTATTTTTCAATTTATTACATCAAAGTCGGCTCAAAATAAATTCTGAAACCCGAACAGAAATTTTGAAGAAAAATCATTTTCTGCCATTTCAGGTGACCCAACTTTCGAAGACCATAAGTCATCACCAGTTGACCCGATTGACTATTGTAACCCCATTTCGAAAAGGGCGCGAGGAGCTCTACAACACTTGAATCAAGCAAGCTTCATTCAGCCCAAAATTCGACCTCATTCGGGGCCTCTAAAGCCTTCAAAACTGAGTTCAAAGTTTCTGCACCCAATTTCCAAAACCGAAAATTTTCAATATCTTCAAAACCAGACTTGATCTAGCCATGAAACTTTACTGGCAGGCTGATATGACAGAGATGAACCTCCACATGTGAAATCAGAACATTCCGAGATCGTATGACCAACTTACTAAAAATAGAAAGTTTCTAAAAATAGCAGCTCTGCACAAGATAGACCTTATTGAAAAGCAAAAATAAATATTTTTGGGTGATGCAAGATTGCTCTTACACCCAGGATGCTCCTGCATCAGACACCCAGGGTAATTTGAGAAGTGACCCTGTCATGACTCAGGTGTGTAGAGGAAAACCAAGACGGTTAACCTCCTCCTTTGTTAGCCATGATGAATCTTCAACAGGTCCTCCTTTCCACTTGACCAGATATTCTTCATATGTCCTGTTCCTTGTGCTTCTGCCAACACGACTATCCAGTATATCTTCAATCTCCTTAGTGTCTGAACTAGTTGCTGGAATACTCTACTATGCTGCTGTGATCTCATCTTCAACACCTCCTTCATGATACTTTGTCAAATCTGAAATGTTAAACACTGGTGAAATATTTAGCTCAGTAGGCAATTCTACCTCATATGCGTTTCCTGAATCATGTTTCTTCAGTATCTTACATGGTCCAAACTTCTTCATTTTCAGCTTGTTATATGTACCAACTGGAAACCGCTCCTTCCGCAAATGAGCCATGACTTCATCACCAACTTGAAATTCTTTATACCTCCTTTTCTCATCTGCCTTAGCCTTATACTGTGCGTTCATCTTGGTAATATGCTTCCTCACCTCCCCATGGATGTTCTTCAAGTGTTCTGCAAAATCCTCAGCTTCAGCACTACTTATTTCTCCTTTATCTATCTTCCTCAATTCAGATGCATTTCTTGGACTACTTCCATATACAATCTGGAATGGTGATTTACCAGTGCTCCTATTGACAGAATTATTGTATGCAAATTCTGCCTGTGGTAAAATCAAATCCCATCCTGTTGGCCTATCTCCAACCAAACATCTCAGCAAATTTTTCAAACTCCTATTCACCACCTCTGTCTGTCCATGAGTCTGTGGATGATGTGATGAACTGAACTTCAAATCTGTCTTTAACTTCTTCCACAATGTATGCCAGAAATATCCAACAAACTTAGTGTTCCGATCTGAAACTATGGTCTTTGGCAAACCATGAAGTCTCACTACTTCTCTGAAAAACAATTCTGCTACATGAACAACATCATTAGTCTTCTTGCAGTGAATGAAATGTGCCATCTTTGAAAATCTATCAAGCACCACAAAAATTAAATCATGTCCCCGCCGAGTCCTCGGTAAACCAAGAACAAAGTCCATACTGATATCCTCCCAAGGCTTCTCTGGTATAGGTAATGGCTGATACAATCCTGTATTCTGCTTCACTCCTTTCGCCATCTGACATACTCGACAACTCTGTACAAACTTCTTCACATCTTGCTGCAACTGTGGCCAATAATAATTCTCACTAACCAAACCAAGGGTTTTATCATGACCAAAATGTCCAGCCAATCCTCCACTATGCTTCTCCTTGATGAGATTCTCCCTCATAGAACTTCGTGGAATGCACAATTGACTCCCTCTGAATAGCATATCATCCTGGATGATGAAATCCAACCATTTTGTCTTGTCTAGAGTAACAGGTTCTGTAGAAGCTTTCCAAGCTTCACCAAAATCAGGATCCTCTGGATATAAATTCTTGAGTTCCTTGAACCCAACCACTTCAATCTGCATTTCTGTCAGCAATAGTTGCCTTCTGCTAAGAGCATCTGCAACCTTATTAGACTTTCCACTCCTGTGTTTCAAAACAAATGTATAACTCTGCAAAAACTCAACCCATTTCAAATGCCTTTGATTCAATTTTCCTTGACTATTCAAATATTGCAAAGCTTGATGATCAGTATACAAAACAAACTCCTTAGGAAGCAGATAGTGCCTCCACTTTTTCAATGCCTGAACTATAGCATAAAATTCTTGATCATAAACAGAATATTTTCTCTTGGCATCATTTAACTTCTCACTGAAATAAGCAACAGGTTTACCTTCTTGGCTCGTAACAGCTCCTATTGCAGTACCACTAGCATCACAATCTACTTGAAACACCTTATTAAAATCTGGAAGTGCTAAAACTGGTTGTTCTGTAACTTTTTGTTTCAACAATTGAAAACTCTTTTCTGCCCCATTAGTCCACTTAAACTCTTTTCTATCCCCTCTCATTGTTTCAGTCAAGGGTCCACAAATACTGCTAAAATTTCTGATAAACTTTCTATAAAAGCTAGCTAGACCATGAAAAGATCTTACCTCAGTAGCACTCCTCGGAGTAGGCCATTCAAGGATAGCCTGTACCTTCTCTGGGTCCATTTTTAGACCTTCTGCTGAAACTACAAATTCCAAATACACTAACTCTTTCTTCACAAAACTGCACTTCTTCAAATTAATTAACAATTTCTCTTTCCCTCTTCTATTTCGCTCCAATTGAATTTCTTGCCACCAGATCTTCGCATGACCTTTCAATCTGGCCTTCGCAAATTTGACCCTATCAGGATCCTCAACATCTTCATACTCAAAATATTCCTCACATTCATTGATCCAGTCGATCAATTCCTCTGGGTTAAGATTTCCAGAAAATGTAGGAACCTCAATCTTAGGTCTTTTCCCAATCTTGGAAATCACCTGAAAAAGTCTTTCTTCCTCCTGGTTCACAATTTCAGCTTCTCCTTCTTGATATTCTTCTTCGGCTTCATCCTCACTTTCATCTCTGACATTAAGATTCATTCATCTGCGAATCTCTTTTTGCAATGCTCGCACTTGTCTCTGCAGCTCTCTAACCTCAGGTGTTACAACACCAGCTCTTCCGCCACGTTCCCTTTGTGGAGGCATTTTCGCGATGCGCGCTGAAACCCTAGCCACGGTCCTGGTGCAAACTGCCTCATAGTCGGTGATCTGTTTACACACTCAAAAAATCCCGCTCTGATACCACTTGATGAAGGGTGCTCCCCTTAATACCACAAACACATAACAGACATAGAGAAACAACAACAATAATATGCAAGAACAGAAAATTGGCTTCTTATTATCTCCACAAATGTGGAATTACAAATTTTCAGAATTACAACATGCAAAGCCACATGGGCATTCCCTTACAATATTCTGTAGGACAAAGCCTCGAACTATTCTAAACTGCCTAAGACAATAATACAGCCTTCTTTATATAGGCAATTTTCCACCGCCTGGGAAGGTTCCAGAAATTTAGCCCATAGGGCCGACCAAACTTAGAATTATTTTATTTTTCAATTTATTACATCAAAGTCGGCTCAAAATAAATTCTGAAACCCGAACAAAATTTTTGAAGAAAAATTATTTTCTGCCATTTCAGGTGACCCAACTTCCGAAGACCATAAGTCATCACCAGTTGACCCGATTGACTATTGTAACCCCATTTCGGAAAGGGCGCGAGGAGCTCTACAACACTTGAATCAAGCAAGCTTCATTCAGCCCAAAATTCGACCTCATCTGGGGCCTCTAAAGCCTTCAAAACTGAGTTCAAAATTTCTGCACCCTGTTTCCAAAACCGAAAATTTTCAATATCTTCAAAACCAGACTTGATCTAGCCATGAAACTTTACTGGCACGCTGATATGACAGAGATGAACCTCCACATGTGAAATCATAACATTCCGAGATTGTATGACCAACTTACTAAAAATAGAAAGTTTCTAGAAATAGCAGCTCTGCACAAGATAGCCCTTATTGAAAAGCAAAAACAAATATTTTTGGGTGATGCAAGATTGCTCTTACACCTAGGATGCTCCTGCATCAGACACCCAGGGTAATTTGAGAAGTGACCCTGTCACGACTCAGGTGTGCAGAGGAAAACCAAGACGGTTAACCTCCTCCTTTGTTAGCCATGATGAATCTTCAACAGGTCATCCTTTCCACTTGACCAGATATTCTTCATATGTCCTGTTCCTTGTGCTTCTGCCAACACGACTATCCAGTATATCTTCAATCTCCTTAGTGTCTGAACTAGTTGCTGGAATACTCCATTGTGCTGCTGTGATCTCATCTTCAACACCTCCTTCATGATACTCTGTCAAATCTGAAATGTTAAACACTGGTGAAATATTTAGCTCAGTAGGCAATTCTACCTCATATGCGTTTCCTGAATCATGTTTCTTCAGTATCTTACATGGTCCAAACTTCTTCATTTTCAGCTTGTTATATGTACCAACTGGAAACCGCTCCTTTCGCAAATGAACCATGACTTCATCACCAACTTGAAATTCCTTATACCTCCTTTTCTCATCTGCCTTAGCCTTAAACTGTGCGTTCATCTTGGTAATATGCTTCCTCACCTCCCCATGGATGTTCTTCAAATGTTCTACAAAATTCTCAGCTTCAGCACTACTTATTTCTCCTTTATCTATCTTCCTCAATTCAGATGCATTTTTTGGACTACTTCCATATACAATCTGGAATGGTGATTTACCAGTGCTCCTATTGACAGAATTATTGTATGCAAATTCTGCCTGTGGTAAAATCAAATCCCATCCTGTTGGCTTATCTCCAACCAAACATCTCAGCAAATTTTCCAAACTCCTATTCACCACCTCTGTCTGTCCATCAGTCTGTGGATGATGTGATGAACTGAACTTCAAATCTGTCTTTAACTTCTTCCACAATGTATGCCAGAAATATCCAACAAACTTAGTGTCCCGATCTGAAACTATGGTCTTTGGCAAACCATGAAGTCTCACTACTTCTCTGAAAAACAATTCTGCTACATGAACAACATCATTAGTCTTCTTGCAGGGAATGAAATGTGCCATCTTTGAAAATCTGTCAACCACCACAAAAATTGAATCATGTCCCCGCCGAGTCCTCGGTAAACCAAGAACAAAGTCCATACTGATATCCTCCCAAGGCTTCTCTGGTATAGGTAATGGCTGATACAATCCTGTATTCTGCTTCACTCCTTTCGCCATCTGACATACTCGGCAACTCTGTACAAACTTCTTCACATCTTGCTGCAACTGTGGCCAATAATAATTCTCACTAACCAAACCAAGGGTTTTATCACGACCAAAATGTCCAGCCAATCCTCCACTATGCTTCTCCTTGATGAGATTCTCCCTCATAGAACTTCGTGGAATGCACAATTGACTCCCTCTGAATAGCATATCATCCTGGATGATGAAAACCAACCATTTTGTCTTGTCTAGAGTAACAGGTTCTGTACAAGCTTTCCAAGCTTCACCAAAATCAGGATCCTCTGGATACAAATTCTTGAGTTCCTTGAACCCAACCACTTCAATCTGCATTTCTGTCAGCAATAGTTGCCTTCTGACTAAGGATGATGTTCATGTAGCAGAATTGTTCAAAAGCCTCTAAAGCCTTCAAAACTGAGTTCAAAGTTTCTGCACCCTGTTTCCAAAACCGAAAATTTTCAATATCTTCAAAACCAGACTTGATCTAGCCATGAAACTTTACTGGCAGGCTGATATGACAGAGATGAACCTCCACATGTGAAATCAGAACATTCCGAGATCGTATGACCAACTTACTAAAAATAGAAAGTTTCTAGAAATAGCAGCTCTGCACAAGATAACCCTTATTGAAAAGCAAAAACAAATATTTTTGGGTGATGCAAGATTGCTCTTACACCCAGGATGCTCCTGCATCATTCTTCCTTTATACAACACCATTCTACTGTGGAGTGTAGGAAATTGAATGTTGAAGATCAATACTCTCAAGTGTGCAAAAGTCTATAAGCCTTGAGTTCACATATTCCCTTCCATTGTCTGTTCAAAGAATCTTGATGGCTTTCCCTAATTGCTTCTCAACATGAGCCTTGAAGGTGAGAAATTTATCAAACACTTTACTCTTGTGACCAAGAAAATAGACCCAAGTGTAGTGTGAAAATTCATCAATGAAGGTGAGTACATAATGAGCCTTGCCAAATGATGGCATTGTAAATGGGTCCATTACATCACTGATGTAATGGAAATCATTACACACTTATTTACTTCTCTCTCACTCCCTTAAATCTGCATATGCCGTAGTGGCTTCCTAAAAACTACATTGGAGATGTCTTTATCTTTACAAATATGGCATTAGTTCTTTGTCATCCTTTATGATCACCATCTTGGAGGCCCGCAAACTCTTCTTTAATGTCATCGAACCAAATTTCCTTATTAAAATTATTTCCTCCTTTCTACATCAACTCACCACTAAGCAATGAGCATCCATTAACTTATGCAAATCTCTCCATTATCTTCCCTAAATTTTCATTTGAGAACTTCAATTGACCCATGGCCATGTATCTTCACTGACACTTCATGCTTTATGGATCTTCTATGGGTCGGGGTCGATTCCATCCTAGGGCCTGCCAAGTACAAACTTGCACACTTCTTTAGATTAGTTCACCACCCTTGATACTCAACGAGCTATCATGCTACCATCTTGTATGTACATAGCATACACTTGCCACCTTTCCACTATTCAAAGGCCAAACTGTACGTTGATGCCAACACTGGAAATGATCTATACCATCATTGGTCTACCTCAAATATGAGGGACTCAGCCACTCCTTCAACTAGACTATTATCACATGACTCTCGGGCTCCTTCCAACAATACTGCTGAGTCAAACTTCAACATTGTGCAAAATACACAAATTGGTATTCACCATATGGGTTGTACATAGCTGAAAGAGCATACCCACATCTCGTGGGTCCATTGCAGCATGAGCATTCATGTGCATTTCATGCTGCCACTTTCTCTCCATTCGAAAACAACACAAGAATTAACTAACGGTTCTTGATAACCATTTACTAAAGACCGGTTTAACATACATGACAACAGATAACCATATTTTCAATCGATGCCGAGCCAAGTGAAATAACTCCCTCACTCCAAAATTGGGACTCTCATAAGAACTCACACATAATTCAGAATAGCTTGCACACATCAAATACATAACAACTCGATTCATTTCGTTGACACATTCATTTATCTAAAAGAATCAAAACATGCAATGACCAACTCATAGAGATGACTACAAGAACGTTTTGCATAAAACATTCATATGAAAGAGAGACATGACAAGAACTTAAACACATTCTAATAAAATTCAAAGATTCCTAATACAAATGCATATAACATACATGGCTACCTGGCTAAAGGCCAGAGAGCCGACCCTTTCTCTCTATTCTTTTGTTCTCTCTAAGCTATATCTTGTAGCTTTCTCAACTATCAACCCTTTTGATTACATAAAGATGTCTATCAACCCAATGTCTACACTAAATTGGGTGCTAAATAAATCCAAAATTGTACACTAACTAAGTGATTACAATTCAAGATTATATAATTATTAATGAGGATTAAAATAAATATATAATTGATTAAATTATTTACAGAAGATGCAAGGTAGATTCAAAGATAGAAGATCTTCCACTAACATGAGGATGCCATTTAGAGTTGTCCCCCAAATGGTTGGTTGGAGATTAAATTTGATGGGGCCTCTAAGGGGAACCCAGGTCCTACAGGATGTGGAGGAATTTTGAGAGATGAGGATAGTAATTGTAAAGAGATGATATCTTTACCTATTGGGGTTGAGACTAATCACATGGCTGAATCTAAGGCTTCATGCTAGAGGATTTTGTTAGCCCAAAAATGGAATTGCCAAAAAATATGGATAGTGTTAGGCCATTTTTTTGTCATAGCAAAATTATTTGAAAATGGCCTCCTCCCTACAAATGTTTCATGGTTTGTGTCCTACCCTGTGTTCCTTGTGTTGTCACCAAGCTCTAGTCCAATTTGCACTTGCTGAATCATAAAATTCAAAAAGTTATTCGAATTTCAAGGTCTGCAGGAAATTGTCAAAATCTACCACAGTGTCGAAAACCCAGAGTGTTTTAAAAAATCCATGATGTTTTCAATCTTTTACCGATAACCTACATTGTTTTTGACCCTTTGTCTTCCAGCTTTGTGTGCTTATTTACTGACATGTCGAAAACTTTGTGTGTTTTCGATCCTCTTTCATCGAAAACATTATGTGTTTTCAACCTTGCACTAGTTCCCTATTTGCTGGCGTTCCCTCAACTACACAAGTGCAATGGATGGTGGGTCCAGGCTCTTCCTAATTAGCTATCACATGGCTATATGTCAGACTTTTTTAACATGCGATCATGCGATCACTTGCCATCTAGCCATGTGGGTCCCAGTCCTAATCAACTGCCTGGTGGTCTACTTTTCCTTAGTGCGCAAGTGCGATGGATGGTGGGACCTGGATTTTGGATTGGGCAGAGGGTCCTGACATGTCAGAGCATCAACAATTTTCATTAAAGCGTGAAGGATTTGTCAAGGCTATGCGCTTTTGTGAAAACTATTTGATCCTCCAAAAGGGTAAGGCTTCTTTGGCAGTGGTCCCAGAGGTGATGATGTGGCAGCCTGTGATTGGCTGTCGCATGATCGCATAGACCAATTTTTGGCTATGTGATTATGCGACCGCTTGCCATGTGTCCTTGAGGCCTGTTGGCAGAAAGGGGTGTGGTCCTGGTAGTAGGTGGTGATGAGGCTTGTCAGGTGGGCCCGTTGGCTTTTGTTGTGGAGGTATGCATTTTGTGTGGTGGGTCCAATTTTCCAGGTAGTTCTTATGTGCCACGGTGATCTAAGTTGGCAGGTTTTCATTCGTCCGCATGATGATGAGTTGGTTTATGTCAGAAGGGCCCACAGTGAAAGGCTTTTAATCGATGGTTGGCATATAATCTCAAGGAATATTCTCAGCCTTTGAGATCATGCGCCATCCGTCAATTTTATTCCATCTTGCCTGGTTGTCTATTGTTTGCAGTGGGTCCAGTGTGACATGTCTGCGTAGGTGGAGGTTTCTTATTGGTTGACGTGGATGTGCTTAGGAGTGAGGCCATTGTTAGAAGGGTCTATGATGAGGGTGGATCCTATGGCTAGTGTAAGTTCTCATGGGATTTGTTAGAGCTATGAGATCTTACACCAGTCATTCATCTTGACACCTAAGGAAAGTGGGTCCCGTGTCAGTATGATCAGGCGTGAACTGCAAATGAAATGGTGACATGTGGCATCTAGCGAGCCCAAGTGCAGTCTAGTGTTTGGCGAAGTGGATAAAGAAGTTAACGGTGCCGACAAAGTTTCATGTGGTCGCGCATTCATGAAAAGATAAGAGGATTCATTAGTTTGTCTGGTAATTGCATGAACGGTAGTCGGGAAGTCGCTAAGTTGTTTAGCAAAAGTGCAAGATGTTTAGTGAATTGGCGAAGGTCCTTTGTCGCCAATTCGCTAAGTCTGGTGGGGCCACTTTTAGAGAAAGATCTTAAACCCGCGAAAGAAATTGATCTGACAGCTGTGTTTTAAAGGTGATGATGATTTAAACATGGGCCGTCATTTCTCTGCAGGTGCCATAGAAGTGGCCGTTGGTATTCAAATCCAAATTTTTCAGGGTTCCCAGCAACATAAAGTACTAAGATTTATGAAATTAATTATAGAAATGACCCTATTCAGTGAGAAATGACTAGTTTTCTATTTGCGGTGTGGTCCAAGGTGTGGTTGGATCATTTGCAGAGCTTGTACCACAGTGGTTGTGTGCTCAAGGCTTGGTGCAGGGTGTCCTTTTGAGCTTAGTTTTGTGATCCCCTGTACTTGCAGAGAAGAATTTCATGATTGAAGATCAATTCTAGTTTTTTGTGTTTCCCGCCCCTGTAATAACTTTTTAGACCATTTCCAACAAGTTGGGTGGTTGAAACCCTAACCCTAGTCATCCGTAGCTTGTTGTAGATTTCAAGATGACTACGGGGTATAAGTTGCAAAATTTTGGATTTTGCAAGGGCTCCAAAATCTTGTTGCTTTTGGTCCCTAGTTTTTGACTGTAATATACTGATAAAGGTTTGATTTGGTGCCTTTTTCTCATCTTGGTGTCATGCCAATTGTATGTTGATCCTGATTGTGTTAATGAAAACATTCTTGAATCCCAATCTTATATCTTGTGTATGTCTTCTTGCTTGTCTCTGAGCTCATATATGTTAATGTCACAAAGTGTGTTAATGTATGGTAAATAAAGAGTATTTTGAATTTATCTTTGAGTTCCTAACAAAGTTAGGATTAAAGCCTTCTAGGTGAATTCAGTGAGTTTGCAACCAGGTATAGAATTTGATGTCCTTGTGCTTGAGGGAAAGGGGTAATAGGCAAAGCACTTACCCTGGTTTCCATTGTGTTTGACTTAAGGTATTTAGTTGAAGTATACGGTTGGGTGACTCTTAGCCCTGGGATAAGGCACTGGTCCTTTCTTTTGAAGTCATGGTTAACAACCACACAAACACAAACATTATTTGATAAATCTTTAACAATCTTATATGAGATATAGTGGAATATTGTTTTAGACTCCTTTAGAGAAGTGAGTCAAGGGTACACCCGCCTGAGCACTGAAGCTTAAAGTGTAGAAGGATCTTTTGATCCTTGTCAGTTGGTCCTTTTCCTTGTGGACTTTGGAGTGGTGATAGAGTCAGAGTTTTATTTAAATTATCCATCGAAGTGTAAATATACAAGTTGAAGATCCAAGGGAATAATCCACAACCAACAAGATGATGACTTTACTAGGGAGAACATAAAGAGAAAGGTATAAGTGTGTTCTTGTTTTCCTGTTGTTTTGAAGATTTCCCATCTAGGTGGGTGGCAACTCTACTGAGGAGAACATAAGGAAAAACTATTAAGGAGCTTTGGTTATGGTTACAAATTTTTCAATATCATATCTTTTGACCAGATTGGTTTGGCCCATCCAAGTCACCAACAAGATGGCGACTCCGCTGGGGACAACTATGAAGATATGCATTTGTAAAGAGTTAGTGATTCTACTGGAGAGAATCTAAAGAGAAAGGTATAAGTGTGTTCTTATTTTCTTGTTGTTTTGAAGATTTCCCATCTAGGTGGGTGGTGACTCAAAGGTTTGAACCAGTGCAACATATTGAAGAAGCATGGATAAGAGGAGAAATACTAGGTCATATGTTAGAAAGAATCAGGAGGTCACTCTAGAGCAATTACCTAGATAGGGAAACAAGAGCTGGATTAGAAGGAATGGTGAGTCTACCAGTGCTCCCATGAGAGAATAGAGAAATGCTAGAGCTAGAAGACCACATGTATCCTCAAGTGAGGATGGTTCACAAAATAGAGTATCTAGATCAGAAGGTGGTCACTCTGAAGAGAGATTTTATTATACCCCTGAGGCTGCATTTCAGGACAAAGGTCCTTTGCCTGCAGGTCAGAATGAACAAAATAGAGATGTGGGTTTAGAGGTTGACTTGGATCTCGATGAAGATCAATTCAGAAGAGAACCCATGAGACATAGGTAGGTCTGTTTCCCATATCAAAATCTTCCTGATATGGATGTGTCATCTGGTTCTGATGACATTATGGTAGATCCTGATGACTTGAATACATTGAGGTTGCAGTTGGTAGAGTAGGAAGCCATACACAAAAGATTATAGGAGAAGAGAGAGGCTGAAAAGGTAAATGCTTTGATAAAGAGGCAATCTCTTTTGAGAAAAATAAATGAAATGAAAGAGAGAAACAAAATGTTTGCTTTTGCTCCTAAAATATTGTAGCATGATGTTTTTGGTGATCTCGATGCCTTGAGGAGTGACCAAGAGCACTTGCTTTAGGATCATGAATTTGAAAATGAGGGCCCTGTGGTTAGACAAGTGCGGAGCTATGTCCCTTTGCCTAAAGATAAGGATGGGCATGAGATCACTAGACTTGCTGTTATCATTAATGAGAAAGAAAAGTAGAAGATTGTGGGTGACCAAGCAAGCAAACCAGTGACAATACTAGGGATCCCACCACCTAATTCAAATAAGGACATTGAAATGGAGAGAAAGAGAAAAGAAGATGAGGACCTTGCAAGAGAACTAGAGAGCCGAGGTTGATGCATCCATTGCAGAAAAGAAAAGGAAGATCCAATTTTTACGGGCTTCTTCAGCTAATGCTCTTGGCCCATCTGCTACTGAACTAGGTATGCCATCTATGACTACTACTATTCCACTTAGTAATACTACTAGTTCTTTTCCTTCTTCATCTACTAGGATAGGTGCAGATCCTAGGCAGTAGTCAAATGCACAGATAAATGTAGATGCTAATGTTGATCCTAGGGTTAACACTAGTTCGAGATTTCAAAGAAGAGCTATGCAATTAGAAGGCTATAGGAAAATAAGTTTTGATGGAATTCCTGGCTATCCAAATGATTTTCTGAATGATATTAGAGATAAGGTACCTAAGTTTTTTGGTAATAATGCTATAAGTTGTGAGGAGCCTCTTAGGTTATTTGTTGATATGCTTAATGATTATGAGGTAGAGCATGAGGATGTTGTCATGACATTGTTTGTTCAATCTCTAATGAAGGATGCTAGAGATTGGTTTAAGAGGCTTCCTGATAAGTGTATTGATACTTGGGACTCTTTTGAGAAATGTTTCAAAGAGCAGTATGGTGATAGACCTAATGCTAGCTTTATGTTGAATGAATTCAATACCATAAGGAAAAATCAGAATGAGTCTGCAGCTGAATTCAACATGAGATTTCAGAAGGGTATGCATAAGTTGTTCCAAGTTATGTAGTTAGATGATAATGTTTGTCTAACTACATACTTCAATGCATTTGATGGGAAGATATGATATTTATTGAGGGATAAAGAACCAAGAACTCTTAGGGATGCTTTTAGGATTGCTGTCAATATTGAGAACAACATGAAAATATCAGGAAAGTTGGGTGGAAAGAGATATGACCCAAAGTTGTTTGGGGACAGGAAATACAAAAAATAATAATAAGGGCATTGGATCTAGGAGGTAGGAAGAAGATAAGTTCGATAAGGTGCTTAATGCATTGAAGGATTTGAAGGCACCTGCAAATAGGAACATCAGTGCTCCTACCAATGAGAGGCCTCAATTCAACAACAATTTCAGTAAGTAGAATAGACTGCAGAATTACCCCTACAACACCCAATGGAAGGATGGCAAGCCTATTGTCCCTACTACAAGAGGAAACAATGACAGAGGTGTCCCTGACCCTCTACATAAAGCTTCAATAAATGTCATGGAGAATGTACCTTGGTGTGTTGCATGCTAGTCCCCTCATTCTGCAAATCATTGTGTGGTTGCACAATCTATTGCTGCAAATCAAGATTGTGGCAATGAGGAGATAGAACAAGAAGAAGAACAAGATGATGTTGGTTGCAACATGGATTCTTCATGTCTAGGATATGAAGATGATTCTGATTTTGATGAAGAGGTAGATGTGAATGTGAAGAGACATAATCAGGCTCTTTTTCATCAAGAGATTTTTTCTGATGGTGAGTGCATTGATCAGAGAACATGTAACATGAACTCTTCTCCCAAGCCAGGAGAGGATTACTATAGAAATGATTGCCCAAGTGCAAACTAGAGGCATGGTGGCAAGGAATACAAATGAGAAAGCTACAGGAATCTTTATGAAGAGTTCCAACTCCAGAGAACATAATGAGAACAAATCAAAGGTTGATCACATGGTGAAATTCAAGAATGTAAAAGGCAAGCATTGTGAGCCTAAGGGAGTTGGAATTGAAAAGGTCTCTAGTGAGATTGAGAAGCCAGTTAACACAATGGCTAAGATTGAAAAAATTAGGGTGGTCAGTACACCTAATGTGTCAGATAAACAAAAAGATGTTAAGGCATTGCAGATTGAGATTCTTCCTTTAGCCCCTGTTGACATGTTATCTGTATTGTCACAAATTATAGTTAAGGTTCCATTGTTAGAATTGTTGAGGATCACTGAACATAAAGATAATGCTATTGCATGGGTTGGTAATATTCACAAAAATGATACTTCATGCAATGGATCTTAGGATAAAGCTTTGAAGGATGTTGCTACTCAGGGAATTGTGTCTCAAATTCCTCCAATATATTTGGATAGTTCTGTCAATGCCAGCCTTGAAAATATTGACCCATTCTTCTTAAGTGTTATTGTGAATGAGATGAAATTAAGAAATTGTATGATTGATAGTGGTGCCTCTAATACTATCATACCTTTCAAAATCATGGAGAGGTTGGGCCTTAAAGTTGATACAGTGCAGGGCAGGTGTTGTGCAATGGATCAGAGGGAGGTACCAGTTATTGGGACTATCAATGAAATGCCATATAGGTTGGCAGCCTATCCAGAGAAAGAGCTAACAATGAGTGTTTTAGTGGTGGATATCCCCCCTCATTATGGGATGTTTCTATCTAGAAGATGGAGTGCTGCCATGGGTGGAAGTTTACAGTGTGATTTGTCCTATGCAACTTTCAAGATTGATGATCAGTTTGTCAAGATTGAACAAGAGCCAAGAGTATGCCACATGATTGAGAGAAACATAGATAATGAAACTACATGTTTTGTGGATACTGATGTAAATGCTTTTAGGGCAGAGATCCCTGTATTTGAAAATGAACATACTTTTTCACCTATCTCTGTTGAGGTAGATGCTATTTCTGTGAAGGGTAATTTGTGGGTAATGTACTTTGATGGTGAAAACTACAAAGATGGTGCAGGAGTAGGTATTTTACTTATTTCTCCTGATGGAAACACCTACAAGTTCTCTTCCACATTGAATTTCTTTTGTACCAACAATATAGCAGAATATGAGGCCTTGTTGTTAGGACTGAGGTTGGCACAAAAGCATGGTATAAAATGCCTAAGTGTTGTTGGTGATTCTAAGTTGGTGGTGTCCCAAGTCAGGTCAGTGTATGCTTCCAAGAATAGAAGGTTGAAACAATATAGGAATGCAGTGTGGGATTTGATTGAACATTTTGATACCTTCAATATTGAGTGGAAGGATAGGAGTAATAACAAGATGGCTGACTTGTTGGCTAATATCGCAATCAATCCTAATGATGTTACATTCTCTGGTATCTCTAAAGTTGAAATTCAGGCTAGGCCTAGTATACCAGACAATATTGAGAATTGGCAAGTTTTTGATGATGATAATGATATTTTGAAGTTTATGGATTGCAAGGATTAGTATCATGGTCAGGAACTTGATTGTTCAGCCTTGGTTGAGTCAATAGAAGGAAGGGAGGTTGTCTTAGGCAATGAGGTCATTTAGCTTAGGACTAACAAGGTGCCCAAGGGGCTTGTTGTTTTGGAGACTATCATTGACAACCAAGATAGAGTTCAAAAGAATATCAAAGGAGAAGATCATGCTGATCTTGAGGAGATAAATCTTGGATCACGTGAGGCACCTAAGAAAGTATACATTGGTAGAGATATATCTCAAAAGGTAAGGAGACCTTTGATTGAATTATTGAGGAAATTTAGGCATGTTTTTGCATGGTCATATGATGACCTAAAGGTTTATAGAGAGGATTTATTTCAGCATGTTATTCCATTGAGAGAAGATGCTAAACCTTTTCGGCAAAAGCAAAGGCCTATTAATCCTACTTTGGCACCCAAGATGCAAGAAGAATTAATGAAGTTGAGAGATGCCGGCATTATCAAGCCTATAAGGCATTCTTCTTGGGTGTCAAATCTTGTTCCTGTAAGAAAAAAGAATGGTGACATTAGGCTTTGTGTAGACTTCAAAAATTTGAACATCAGCTCATTGAAAGATAACTATTGTTTGCCCAATATGGAGGCTATGTTGCAGAGAGTAACCAGATCAGAATTGATGTCAATGATGGATGGTTTCTCTAGCTACAATCAGGTCATTATTAAGGAATCAGAACAATTCAAGACAGCCTTCACAACACCTTGGGGATCATATGTTTATGTGAGAATGTCTTTTGGTCTCACAAATGCTGGTGCTACTTTTCAGAGGGCAATGGATGTTGCCTTTTTAGATTTCATTGATGATTTCCTTGTTGTGTATTAGGATGATTTAACTACCTATTCCTAGAAGGAAGAGGACCATTGTGCTCATTTAGAGATAATATTTATGAGGGCCTTGTAATTTTTCATTTCATTAAACCCAAGGAAATGTGCTTTTGGTGTCACAGAAGGTAAGTTGCTTGGCCACTTAGTTGGGAAGCAAGGAGTGAGAATTGACCCAGAGAGGGTAGCAGCAATTGATAAAATTAAGAGGCCAAAGAATGTTAAAGGGATTCAATCCTTCTTTGGTCAAGGCAATTTTCTAAGGAGGTTTGTGACAAACTTTGCAAAGGTTACTAGACCTATTTCCAAGATGTTGAAGAAGGGATCTGTAATCAATTGGGAGGGTGAGCCTGATGAGGCTTTCAAGAATATCAAGCAGGCTATCAAAGATGCACTAGTGCTAAAGGCACCTGATTATAGTGTCCCAATGCATATCTTTTCTTTTGCATCTTTTCATACTATTGCTGCAGTTTTGTTACAAAAGAATAAGGATGGTTTTGAGCAGCCTATTGCATTTTTCAGTAAATCTTTACAGGCTACAGAATTAAAGTATGACATAAATGAGAAATAGGCTTATGCACTTGTGAAAGCAATCAAGGCTTTTAGATGTTACTTGATGGGAGTAGTTGTGATTGCTTTTGTGCCAAGTGCAGCTGTGAAGGACATTTTCTCACAGCAGGAGGTGTCTGGAAGAAGGTGCAGATGGATCAATAGGATCCAGGAATTCAATGTTGAGATCTAGATCACTAAATTGGTTAGAGGATAGGGATTGGCAAAGCTGATGGCCCAATCCAATCTAGATGCAAACCAGGTAAATCATTCTGAAATTGATTATACATGTGATATGGATGATTGTATTTGGTATCAGGATATTATTTACTATTTGAGAAACATGAGGTGTCCAGATAGTATGAATGATAATCAAAAGAGGACATTGAAGTTATAGGCCATCAAGTATGTAATTGGGAAATGTAAGCTGTATAGAAAAAATTTGGATTGCATACTATTGAAATGTGTAGATGAGAATCAGGCTAATCTATTGTTGAAGGAGATGCATGAGGGAGTTTGTGGTGGACATTATATGGGTAAAACAACTACTCATAAGATCTTGAGAGAAGGATTTTGGTGGCCCACAATCTTCAAGGATGTAGAATAGTTGGTAAGGAGATGTGATGCTTGTCAAAGGTTCTCTGGTAAGCTTAAGTTTTCAGGTAATGTACCATTAAAACCAATAGAAGTTCAGGCTCCTTTCCAGCGGTGGGGACTTGATTTCATAGGGGAGATACCAAACAAGTCAAGTGGAGGACATTCATGGATCTTAGTTGCCACTGATTACTTTACAAAGTGGGTAGAAGTTGTGCCTACAAGGAATGCAACTAGCAGAGTGGTAATTGACTTTCTGATGAATAATATTATTACAAGGTTTGGGTGCCCTAAGAGGATAGTGAGTGATAATGCTATGTGCTTCAGGTCTGCCAAATATAAGGACTTTTGCAAAGGTTTGGGAATTCAGATTTCTAATTCCTCACCTTATCATCTGTAAGGAAATGGTCAGGCAGAATCTACTAATAAGAGCTTGATTAAAATCTTGAAGAGAATCCTAGAGAAGAATAAGAGGGCATGGAATTCAAAGCTACCATTAGCTTTATGGGCTGATAGGGTAACTATGAAGAGGGCAATTGGTTGTGCACCATTTGACCTGGTGTATGGAATTCATGCTAGAATGCCTCAGAATAATTTGTTGGAGATGTACAAGTTTGTGCAGTTGTATGATGATGACATTGATGATGAGATGCAGTTGAGAATTGAGGACCTCATTAGGTTGGATGAAACTAGAAGAGAATCAGTTGTAAGGAATGCCAAATTGCAATTGTAGGTTAAGAATCTATATGATAAAAAGACTGTTGATAGAAAGTTTGAACCTGGTGATTTGGTGTTAGTTTGGAATGCCAGATTGGAGGATTAGGGGAAGCATGGTAAATTTGATCCCATCTCGTTAGGGCCATATCTGATTCATGAGAAATGGGGCCAAGATTCTTACATCATCAAGGATTTTAATGGTGATATTCAAGAGTTTCCAGTTCATGGACAATTCTTGAAGCAGTACTTCATTTGAAGTACTCTATTTTCCATGAACAGTAGTTAGGGTTGTACATCTTGTAAATCTCTATATATAGGTTGCTTGCCCCTACCCTATTTTTCCCTGGTCTGTCAAGTTTCTAGTCCTATTGCTTGTCTTGCCCTGCTTGTTCCTTGCTCTCTGCAATTTTGTCCTATGGGATGGTTTGCTTTAACCAATGATTCTAAGTCCTTGCCATGCCTGCAAGAGACATGCATCCCTAACTAGAGCCACTGTTAGGCCATTTTTATGTCATAGAAAAACGCTTTGAAAATGGCCTCCTCCCTTCAAATGTTTCATGGTTTGTGTCCTGCCTTGTGTTCCTTGTGTTGTCACCAAGATCTGGTCCAATTTGCACTTGCTGAATCATAAAATCCAAAAAGTTATTCAAATTTCAAGGTCTATAGGAAATTGTCAAAATTTGCCATAGTGTCAAAAATCCACAGTGTTTTCAAAAATCCATGATGTTTTCGATCTTTTACCGATAACCTACATTGTTTTTGACCCTTTTTCTTCCAGCTTTGTGCGCTTATCTGCTGACATGTCAAAAACTTTATGTGTTTTCGATCCTCTTTCATCAAAAACATTGTATGTTTTCAACCTCGCACTAGTTCCTTGTTTGCTAGCATTCCCTCAACTGCATAAGTGCGATGGATGGTGGGTCCAAGCTCTTCCTGATTGGCTATCGCATGGCTTCATGTCATACTTTTCTGACATGTGATCATGCAATCACTTGCCACCTAGCCGTGTGGGTCCCATTCCTGATCAACTGCCAGGCTGTCTACTTTGCCTTAGTGCGCAAGTGCGATGGATGGTGGGACCTAGTTTCTGGATTGGGCAGAGGGTCTTGACGTGTCAGAGCATCAATGATTGTCATTAAAGTGTGAAGGATTTGTCAACACTATGCACTTTTGTGACAACTGTCTGATCCTTTGAAAGGGTAAGGCTTCTTTGGCAGTGGTCCTGGAGGCGATGATGTGGTAGCCTGTGATTGGCTGTCGCATGATCACATAGCCCAGTTTTTGGCTATGCAATCATGCGACTGCTTACCATGTGTGCTTGAGGCCCATTGGTAGAAAGGGGTGTGGTCCCAGTAGCAGGTGGTGATGAGGCTTGTCAGGTGGGCCTATTGGCTTTTGTTGTGAAGGTATGCATTTTGTATGGTGGGTCCAATTTGCCAGGTAGTTCTTATGTGCCACGGTGATCTGAGTTGGCGAGTTTTCATTCGTTTGTGTGATGATGAGTTGGTTTATGTCAGAAGGGCCCATAGTGAAAGACTTTTAATCGACGGTCAGTGTATAATCTCAAGGAATATTCTCAGCCTTTGAGATCATGCACCATCCGTCAATTTTATTCCATCTTGCCAAGTTGTCTGTTGTCCGCAGTGGGTCCGGTGTGACATGTCTACGCAGGTGGAGGTTTCTTATTAGTTGATGTGGATGTGCTCAAGAGTGAGGCCGTTGTTAGAAGGGTTTGTGATGAGGGTGGATCCTACGGCCGGCATAAGTTCTCATGGGATTTGTTAGAGCTATGAGATCTTATGCCAGCCATTCATCTTGACGCCTAAGGAAAGTGGGTCCTGTGTCAGTATGACTGGGCATGAAATGCAAATGAAATGGTGACATGTGGCATCTGGTGGGCCCAAGTGCAGTCTAGTGTTTGGCGGAGTGGATAAAGAAGTTAATGGTGCCGACAAAGTTTCATGTGGTCACGCATTCATGAAAAGATAAGAGGATTCACTAGTTTGTCTAGCAATTGCGCGAACAGTAGTCAGGAAGTCACTTAGTTGTTTAGCGAAAGTGCGAAATGTTTAGCGAATTGGCGAAGGTCCTTTGTCACCAATTTGCTAAGTCTGGTGGGGCCACTTTTAGAGAAAGATCTTAAACCCATAAAAGAAATTGATTTGACGACTATGTTTTAAAGGTGATGATGATTTAAACGTGGGCCGTCGTTTCTTTGTAGGTGCCATAAAAGTGGCTATTGGTATTCAAATCCAAATTTTTCAAGGTTCCCAGTGACAGAAAGTACTAAGATTTATAGAATTCATTGTAGAAATGACCCTGTTCGGTGAGAAATGACTGGTTTGCTATTTGCGGTGTGGTCCAGGGTGTGGTTGGATCATTTGTAGAGTTTGTATCACAGTGGTTGTGTGCTCAAGGCTTGTTGCAGGGTGTCCTTTTGAGCCTAGTTTTGTGATCCCCTGTACTTGCAGAGAAGAATTTCATGATTGAGGATCAATTCTAATTTCCTATGTTTCCCACCCCTATAATAAATTTTTAGACCATTTCCAATAGGTTAGGTGGTTGAAACCCTAACCCTAGTCATACGTAGCTTGTTGCAGATTTCAAGATGACTAGGGGGTATAAGTTACAAAATTTTGGATTTTGCAAGGGCTCCAAAATCTTGTTGCTTTTGGTCCCTAGTTTTTTACTATAATATACTGATACAGGTCTGATTTGGTGCCTTTTTCTCATCTTGGTGTCATGCCAATTGTATGCTAATCCTGATTGTGTTAATGAAAACATTCTTGAATCCCAATCTTGTATCTTGTGTATGTCTTCTTGCTTGTCTCTGAGCTCATATATGTTAATGTCACAAAGTGTGTTAATGTATGGTAAACAAAGAGTATTTTGAATTTATCTTTGAGTTCCTAACAAAGTTAGGATTAAAGCCTTCTAGGTGAATTCAGTGAGTTTGTAGCCAGGTATAGAATTTGATGTCCTTGTGCTTGAGGGAAAGGGGTAATAGGCAAAGCACTTACTCTAGTTTCCATTGTGTTTGACTTAAGGTATTTAGTTGAAGTATACGGTTGGGTGACTCTTAGCCCTAGGATAAGGCACTGTTCCTTTCTTTTGAAGTCATGGTTAACAACCACACAAACACAAACATTATTTGATAAATCTTTAACAATCTTATATGAGATATAGTGGAATATTGTTTTAGACTCCTTTAGAGAAGTGAGTCAAGGGTACACCCACCTGAGCACTGAAGCTCAAAGTGTAGAAGGATCTTTTGATCTTTGTCAGTTGGCCCTCTTCCTTGTGGACTTTGGAGTGGTGATAGAGTCAGAGTTTTATTTAAATTATCCATCAAAGTGTAAATCTGCAAGTTGAAGATCAAAGGGAATAATCCACAACCAACAGATAGAAGGAGACTCAAATAATATAATTGAATGCCTTAATAAGAAATGCTCCCTTTCTTGGACTATAAAAAAATATTAGAAATGCCTCTTTGGATATTATAGCTTCTTTTGAAGAATGTATTATCACACATGGTTATAGGGAAATTAATTCAGTGGCTGACTGGATGGCCAACAAGGCAGTTAATGTGGAATATATGTTGAGACAGTCTAGAGAGGATTTCTTTCTGTATAGTATGAAATAATTAATTCATGCAGATAGATTATGAAGTAGGCAAGTGGAAATAATCACTGATCAGAATGATAAGTAAAATGAACTCAATATTAATTTCTATGTATTTTGGCAGAAATGCTCATACTTTGAAGTACTGGGGCCTAATTATTTCACATAGATTCTGGGTTACAAATGAAATTTTAAAGGCATTATCTTTTGTATTTCTCCATTATGGTATTAGAAACTTATAGAATAATTGTAAGAAGAGAAATTAGAGGGCTGATTGTAGAATGGGAGGTAACATAAATCTCTATGAACCTATTACCTGTGATGAATGAAGAAACAATGAGGAAGCTTGGGATATTCTGAAACAAGGGCATTTGACAAAGTATACATATGGAGATGTTACATGGCTATGATTCAACAATTACGAAGCATTTCATCAAGCATTAGAGGAATGAGAAATTGGCAATGGGGAGCCAGAAGATAAAAGTGGATGAAGCCCTCATTTCAGAGGTCACTAGTCTCCTGAGAGACAAAAGAAAATTTTACAGGGACATGAAGCTCACTGATGGGGCTATTAAGAAATTCTTGGAAGAAGAAAAGATAGAAAATGTTTGGTAAAGTTAAGTAACACCTATTACTCACCTAAGAGAATTAGTAGGCCATGGCGAAATATTTTATTTTCTATTATGAGTTACATTACTTTGGGTGGTAGATATATTAGGGCTTATGGCTATCACTTTGTTATTTTGAATCATTTTCACCATTGTGATAATATTTGTCTCCCTTATTATTTGTTGAGCATTACGAATTTCACTATAAAGCAGATGAATGAAAACCCTAAGTGGGATCATTCTTTACATCATGGTTTAATGGTTCTAATTTATGACCATCTAAAGTCTAAGGCTATTGAATACCCTAAGTGTCATGGCTCCAACCTAGGAATTGAGGATTCAGATGAGGATTACTCTGCTAATGACGAAATTGAAACTAAATCTAAGGATAATTTTGATTCCTCCTCTAGAAACAGGAAGCTGACAAATGGGAAAATGAGAGGTAAGGGGAGAGATGTTGCCTCTTCCTCAAAAAAGGGTTTGAAAAAAAGAGCCAAGTAGCCCCTCATTATTTAATCATCGACTGAAGATGATGATAAGAATAATAATAATATTGAGGCTGATGAAGTTTCTAATAAGAAAATGAAGAATATCTCTAGCAAACCTAGTTCTTTCCATGCTTAGGATATGAAAAATGGTGAGAATTCATGGCCAGTCACTGATTCTGAGAAGGGGCTTTAGTGATGCAGGGGCATCCTTAGTTCTTGAAGATTTTGGTAGTCTCGATAACTATCTGGTGGAGCTCGGTGATCTTGGTAGTGATTCTTAGTTGGAAGTTCTAGTGGATCTCAGTGGATGATGGTCACTCAGTGACTTGGTGTTTTGTTTCTCGGTGCTCGGTTACCTACGAGGTCTCAATGTTTATGTCTATTTCTTGGTCGCTGAAGTGGCTCGGTCATTGGAGGACTTAGTTGCTAAAGGAAGCTCAATTATGGAAGGAGACTTGGCATTTCTAGTGTTCAGTAATGCTTTTGGAGCTTGGTTGGTATGTTTGCTTGGTATATTTCCTGGCACATGGTAGTTTGGCTTACTGACAAGTGTTCTTGGAGATTTAGGAGGTTGACTTGGTGCATTTATTATTGTTAGCTGATGTCACATTCTCCTATGTGGATCTGGAGGCTAACATGTTGAATTTAATTATTGTAAGGCTATTTGAGAGTTGACTTGTATTTCATTTAATGTTTGTTTGTGGTAGAAGCTGACTTGACTTGGGAGTTATTTGTTTCTTCTAAGCTGACTTGTGGCTGAAGATTAGTATTTAAGGGGTGTTTGGGTAGTTGTTAGGAAGTAGATATGGGATGAGCAGATTTGGAAGATAGAAGTGTGGCAGAGTTAGTAGCTTGCGAGCTTAGGAACAAGAAGATTTCTTGGTGGCTTGTGAGCACAAGTTTAGATCTTTCTTGGAGTACCTACCATCGTTCTGTTGTGTTACAGACCTGGGCTAGCTGAGAAGTGTGTTTGATCCTGCGTGATCTTTTTGAGCTATTGTAATATTTAATGTATTTTGGCCATAACCGAGAATTCCTTATAGCTCATCATGTTGGTTGTAAGCTTGGTTATTGATGAATAAAGAAGATTTTTTATTTGACATTGTCTTGTTGTGTTATTCTGCATTGTTGGTGTTTGGCTGCAAGTTTGTACAATCCTTAATTGGATCCTCCTTGCTTGACTGCATTAGAATAGTATCAGAGTGAGTTGATCTTGTTTGGAGAAATTTTGGTGAAGAGATTGTGTACAATCTGAGTTGCAGAACCGTGTTACTGAACTTGTGAAATCGTGGCCTAGTTGTTCATGCAAGGTGGCAGGTTGCAATCTAACTTGCATACAACTCAGAGGTTGTCACAAGGTGGTTGGTGTTGGGTTTTTTGCATAGGGTTTTGAAGATCTTTGGAGATTTCTATGAAAGGATGGAACCCTGGTGTGATTGCTTCTCTTTGTGATGTGGTGGAAGTGACGATTTCTGCAAGGTTTTCTTGATGGGAAATGAATTTGTTGAGCCGTATGGAGAACCAGGTGGATAACCTTGTGAAGGAAAGTGTTTTTGAGCTTTGTAAACCTTACCAAAGTTGGGACATGTGATTCTAGAAGAAATTTATCTGGTCTATTAGAAGACTAGTCCAAGAGAGAAGACATCTTGACAAGGTTACTTGTGAGAGTGTGGAAGTATGTGAAATTGGTTTTGATGTTCAGTTGGTGGAGTCTGACATGAAACTTGTAGAGAAACTTGTGGCTATTGTTGAGTTACCTATGATTACCGACGATGTTGTTGACCTTGTTGAGGTTGGTGAGGAGATTGGTTTTCATGTTTAGTCAGTTGTACCTGACATGGAGATTGCAGAGCATCTGGTTGTGCTTGATTAGGTTGATGTAGATGAGGAGTTACCTGCTATTGAACACCTTTGTGATGTTGGTGTTACTGAATTAATTTTGTTTGGTGTTGAGGTATAGATATTGTTTTCTACTTGCGAACTTGAGTCGCTAGTTGACAGTGATAAGTCTTGTGATGGGATTCTGACTTGATACTTGGTGATGGGTTGAAGGCTTTGTTTGTTTGGGATGTTGAACATACTGACTGGTTGGTGATAGATCGGTTAAGGAGGACTTAGCTAATTAACTTGTGCATTTTCTTGGCTTCATGGATTGACAAGCCTTGTGTAAAGATGGAGTGGATGGCAGATTTTCTTGAAGGAGAAAAGTGTGGGACACACTTTATTATTTACCCCAGGTGTTTGATGTAGGGGCATCCTCGATTCTTGAAGATTCTGGTAGTCTCAGTAACTATCTGGTGGAGATTGGTGATCTTTATAGTGATTCTCAGTTGGAAGTTCTAGTGGATCTCGGTGGATGATGGTCATTCAGTGAATTGGTGTTTTTTTACTTGGTGCTTAGTTACCGACGGGGTCTTGGTGTTTATGTCTATTGCTCGGTCGCTGAAGTGGCTTGGTCATTGAAGGACTTGGTTGTTAAAGGAAGCTCGATCATGGAAGGAAACTTGACATTTCTGGTGCTTGATAATGCTTGTGGAGCTCGGTTGGTATGTTTGCTCAGTATATTTCCTAGCACTTGATAGTTTGGCTTACCGATGGGTGTTCTTGGAGATTTGGGAGGCCGACTTGGTGCATTTATTATTGGTAGCTGATGTCACATTCTCCTATGTGGATCTGTAGGTTGACATGTTGAATTTAATTATTGTTAGGCTATTTGAGAGCCGACTTATATTGCATTTAATTTTTATCTGTGTTGGTGTAATTAAATATTCCTACATACACTTTACTTAATCTTACTTAGGATAATGCATTGCATAGTAGTTTGTGATTGAGACACCTAGAAGTGTGCACCTCATTCAAGCACATGGTGTAGGATAATTTCCACTTTAGGTGTGATAGTTGTCATCACATACCTCTTTGTGTGTGAGATCCACCTTTCGTGTTCTTATCACATTATCATCCTAATCCATTACACATTCTTTATTGCATAATGGAGGATGATCCACATTTGGTGGACATGTGATTACACTTAGCATAGGTGATAGCTTATCAACTCCTTAGCATTCTCTCTTATTGTCTTTCCTATATAAGGAGGCCTATTATGTAATCATTTTTAATTCATTCATCAATCAATCATTCAAGGTGAATTCATTGGATCTATTCAATCCATCTTTGTATTCATATTTTCTCTCTTGTGCTTTTCTTCAACCTCTAATCCTTGGTTCAATATTTGCTATTTGCAAATTCTTACATGGTATTAGAGCCATTGGAGCATTTTAGATCAGCCAATTTGAAGAGATCTTGATGCAAGCTTTGAAGGTCCAAATCTCAAATCTGAGAACCATCATGTGATAGAGGCATCTTGGAGTAGATCTGACCTCACCATTGTGTTCGGGAGGCTGTTTCGGTTAAAATTGACTATAAACTCGCCCATTATCACATTATCATCCTAATCCATTGCACATACTTTATTGCATAATGGAGGATGATCCACATTTGGTGGACATGTGATTACAACTAGCATAGGTGATAGCTTATCAACTCCTTGTCATTCTCTCTTATTGCCTTTCCTATATAAGGAGGCCTATTATGTAATCATTTTTAATTCATTCATCAATCAATCATTCATGAATGAATTCAACAAGTTTGACAAGTTTGAAGTCAACACCACATTTCAATCCTCCAAAGTATGGTGGAAAATTGGACTATGATGAATTGGTGGACTGGATCACTGAGATGGAAAAATATTTTGAATATGAGAACATTCCTAAAGATAAGAAAGTGAAGATTGCAAGCAAAAAGTTGAAAACTCATGCATCCTTATGGTGGGAACATCTATAGCTAGATAGAAAAAGGAAAGGAAAAGACAAAATCAAGGTATGTAATAAGATGGTGAATAAATTGAAAGGAAAATTCTTACCCTGTGATTATCAGATTAACCTAGTTCGACGAATGCAAAGTTTGAAATAGAAAGATAGCTTGGTAAAGGAATATATTGAGGAATTATATAGATTAGATATCAGATCTAGACATGATAAAGATAATGTGGAAAGAATTGCTAGATACCTGAATGGTTTGAGAGTTTCCATCCAAGATGAGATCAACTTGGTTAAGTTGGAAAGCATTGAAGAGGCTTATCAATTTGCTTTGAAAGCTAAGGAGAAATTGAACAAGAGACATGAGCAGAGATAGAGAGGAAGATGTGGTAGATTCCCTAGAGGAAGAGGTAGATCTAATGGTGAAAATGGTACATCTGAACCAGAAAAGACAAATCTAGAAAAAGGCAAGACCGAGTGGAAAGGTGAAAGTTCATCTAGAGGTAGAGGCAGTAACTACTGAGGTGGTTATAATAGAGGAAGTTTCCAAGGAACTTGTTACAATTGTGGAGAATAAGGACACAGATCTTTTGAACGTACACATGCAAGTAAGAAGGTTGGTAGCAGTAGAAATGCATTGGTGAAAGAAGAGTCACCGAATGAACCTGAGGAGGAAAATAATTTGATGGTAAGGAGAGCACTATGGAATGAAAGCAAGAAGGAAGATTCGGTAAGGAAAAGTTTTTTCAAGACCAAATGTAGAGTTTTTGATAAAGTTCGGAAGGTAATCATTGGCAGTGGTAGCTCAGAGAATTTGGCATCTGAGGAGATGGTCACAAAATTGCAGTTGGAAAGATTGGAACATCTGAAACCCTATCAGATTTCATGGATCAAAGATGAGCACACACTCTTGGTAAGTGAACAATGTTATGTGAATTTTAAAATTGGAAAGTACTATGATAAGGTGTTGTGTGATATCATGCCTATGGATTGTTGTCATTTTTTGTTGGGTAGACCTTGGCAATATGATAGACATGCTATATATGATGGAAGATTGCTTAAGTATACTATTGTGGCTGATGGAAAGAAACAAATATTGTTACCATTGATGGAAGAACCTATTAGTAATGTTTGCACATCTATGAAAGTTTTCTTGATGGAAGGAAGAAATTTTGTTAAAGATTTGAAAATGAATGATGTATGTTTTTCTGTGATTACTAACAAACCGAGTAAGAAAATAGAGGATAGTGTTCTTGAGGAGATGGATAAGTTACTCACCGAGTATAGTGAAATCATTTCTGATAATGTACCTGATGGTTTTCTATTGAAAATAAGTATTGATCATTGTATGGATCTAATCCCTGGAGCTAGCTTACCGAATAAGGCACCTCATCAGTTAACACCTACAAAGAATCAGGAATTGAACAGATAGATTCAAGAGTTGTTGGAGAAAGGTTTGATCATAGAAATTTTGAGTCCTTGTGCAGTACCTACTGTATTGGCACCTAAGAAGAATGGAGAATCGAGAATGTGTACTAATTCTAGAGCAATCAATAAGATAGCAGTGAAGTATAGGTTTCCTATATCGAGAATGGATGACATAATGGACAATTTGACTGAAGCAAAGTATTTCACAAAGATTGATTTGGAAAGTGGGTATCATTAGATCAAAATCAGAGAAGGTGATGAATGGAAGACTGCGTTCAAGACAAAAGAGGGTTTGTATGAGTGGTTGGTTATGCCTTTTGGTTTAACTAATGCACCGAGTACTTTTATGAGGTTGATGAATGAAGTTTTGGAGAAATTATTGGGTAAGTTTGTGATTGTATATCTTGATGATATTCTGATATTTAGTAAGACTAGGGAAGAACATTTGTTACATATTAGACAAGTTTTGTAGAGATTAAAAGAGGAAAAGTTGCTGATAAATCTGAAAAAGTGTTCATTCATGAAAGAATAAAATGTGTATTTGGGATTTGTGATCTTAGCCGATGGTTTGAAGATGGATCCTGAAAAGGTTGAAGCTATTTTGAATTGGCCTACACCTGTGAATGCTAGTGAGGTAAGATCATTTAATGGTTTGGAAAGTTTTTACCGAAAGTTTATAAGGAATTTCAGTTCAATTTGCAATACTATGACTGAGACTATGAGAGGATACAAAAGGGAATTCAAGTGGACACATGGAGCTAATAGAAGTTTTGAGACTCTAAAGTAGAAGGTTGTCAAATTACCTATTTTGGCATTGCCTGATTTCAATAAAGTATTTCAAGTGGAATGTGATGCAAGTGGAAGTGCTATTGGAGCTGTGTTGAGTCAAGAAGGTAAACCTATTGCTTTCTATAGTGAAAAATTGAATGATGCTTGAAGGAAATATTCTGTGTATGATCAAGAATTATATGATATTGTTCAAGCACTGAAGAAATGGAGACATTATTTGATACCAAGTGAATTTGTGTTGTATATTGATCATAAGGCTTTATAGTATTTGGGTAGTCAGAATAAGTTGAATCAGAGACATATGAAATGGGTTGAGTATTTGTAGAGTTATACATTTGTGATAAAGCATAAGAGTGGAGTCACTAATCAAGTTGCTGATGCATTGAGTAGAAGAAGATCTTTGATGACCGAGATGAAAATTGAAGTTCTTGGTTTTAATGAGATGAAAGATTTGTATGAAAATGATCCTAATTTTTCTGAGCCATGGAGAAAGTGCAGAAAACCTATTCAAGATCAACAAGATACTAAATGGGATGGATATTTTATTCAGGAAGTTATGTTGTTTAAAGGTATTCAGTGATGTATATCGAGAGGAATAATGATAACTAATATGATAAAAGAGAAGCATAGAAGTGGTTTGGCTGGACATTTTGGTATTGACAAAACATGGAATTTGCTTAAGGAGAAGTACTTTTGGCCATAGTTATATAAAGACATTTATAAATTTTTGAAAAGTTGTGGAGTTTGTCAAGTTGCAAAAGGAGTAAGTCAGAATACTAGATTGTATACACCGATTGTTGTACTTGAGAAACCTTGGATTGACATCAGTATGGATTTTGTTCTTGGCTTACCAAAGATAGTAAGAGGTAATGATTCCATATTTGTTGCTGTGGATAGATTTTCTAAGATGACATAATTTACATAATTTATACCTTGTAGAAACACATCATATGCAATACATGTAGCAGATCTTTTCTTTAAGGAAATTGTTAGATTGAATGGATTACTGAGGAGTATTATCTCTGACCAAGATAGAAAGTTTGTTGGATACTTTTGGAAGACCCTTTGGAAGAAATTTGGCACTGAGTTGAAATATAGTTCTACATTTCACCCACAAACTGATGGACATACTAAAGTTGTGAACAAAAGTTTGGGAAATATTTTGAGATGTTTAGTTGGAGAGACACTAAGTAATTGGGATTCTGTGTTGGCACAAGCAGAGTTTGCATACAATAATTCAGTAAATAGGAGTACTGGAAAAGCACCATTTGAGATTGTGAATGGCATACATCTGAGAGGTATATCTAATTTGAGAGACATTGTTGATGAAAGTAAGAGAAGTTTTGAAGGAGTAAAATTTGCTGAGTACATGAAGACATTGCATGAAGATGTGAAGCTGAAGTTGGAAGACAGTAACCAGAGATACAAAGATAGAGCTGATAGATGAAGGAGACATAAATTTTTTCATGTTGGCAATGAAGTGATGGTTCATTTGAAGAAAGGTTAGTTTCCTATTGGAACATATGGAAAGATGAAGATGAAGAAGTTTGGACCTTGCAAAATTTTGATGAATTTTGACAGTGGAAATGCATATGAGATTGAGTTACCTGAGGACATGGACATATCACCTATTTTCAATATTGCTGATTTGTATGAGTATCATGAACCTGATGAAGAAATGACAGTACCGACAAAATATCCTAAGAAGCAAAATGAAGAGATTGAGTAGATTTTGAATCAAAGAGTTGGCAAGAGTATAAGAGGAAAACAATATATGGAATATCTAGTAAAGTGGAAGAATAGGCTGATGGAAGATAGTTCATGGATTTCATAGTCTAAGTTGGATGTAGCTCAGATCATACCTTCCAAATCATTCAAATAATCATTTCAAAATAACCCTAGGTGTCTGATGTAGGAGCATCTCGGGTCCTTGGCAATCCTGTGTCACCAAAAAGAATTTGAAGTTTGTCTATGTTGCTCGGTTCCTACTTTGGCCGAGTTGGTTGGTAGTTGGTCAGTTTCCTTTGGTTACCAAGGATGGTCGATCATTTCCTGGGTGTTCAGTTGTTTCACTAGCGCTTGGCAATGCTTGTCTATTTCTCGATCATCCTTGCTTACCGAGTAGTTTATTTTGATTTCTGTTGAAGCCGACTTGTGCATTTATATTGGGTCACAGATTTAATGTTTGAATCCATCATTGGGAAGCATGTGGTCCTAGATCTAACTATTCCTTCTATTGATTATGGATCTGAAGGCTGACTTAGTTCGGTAGACTCTTCTATAAATGTAGTTATTTGGTTGAAGTTTAGGGAGGCAGTTTTAGGAGGAGATAGATAGATTAGTGATTGGAGATTTCTGATAGATCCTTGCATGTTTGAGGACTTCTATAATTTATTGTAATATCAGGTCATAGCTGGGAAGGCCTTACAACCTGACATGTATGATTCTATTAGATGAAAATAATTGAAAGTCTCTAGATTCTCTCTCTCACTTGTTGTTGTGTTACTTCCGCATGTTGTTGAGTAGGTTGGATCATTAGGGTGCACCATAGTTTGGCCCCTCTTGACCTCTTGCCCTTGCGTCACCTACAGTGGCTTCCATATATATATATATATATATATATATATATATATATATATATATATATATATATATAGGCTGAAGGGAGTGACTCAAGGCTAAAGGGAGAAACCAAGGCCAAAGGGAGTGACTCTATACTGAAGGAGGTGTCTAAGGTGAAGGTAGTGACCCGAGGCTGAAGGGAGTGACCGATACCGAAGGGAGTAAAATGGTGCATAGCCAAGACTGCTAGTAACCATTTCATGGAGTGGCAGTTCCTAGACCAAATTCTATAACGAATCAAAAAGTGTATAAATATCTATAGGATTCATTAGAAAGGGTGCTAGAAGGTTGAGTGTGAAAATACGATTGATTATAACACAGTCTGAGCTTGTGAGCCTATACGAAAAACTAGAGATTTTGTATGTAAATTATTTATTAAAATATAAAGTTTCTCAGGGGTTTTTGGGTGGTGGGTTTTTCCTGAAAGTGTTTCCCATGTAAATTTGGTCTCATATGTTTATCTTGTGTGCATGACATTTTCTATGTTCTTGTTTCTTTTGTTTATCTCAATATTCTAAAGTTGATTCGAACTCTTTATTATTTCCTCTGTAAATTGGTATTAGGAAGGCATTTCCACACGTTTATTTCCTTACAAGTGGTTTCAGAGCCAAACCAATTTTTTTAATCCTTGTTGGGTAGGGTTGGTCATTTGTGTCAATCTAGTTCTAGTGGGTTTTGCAAAGTCTTCATCTGGAAATTGAGATGGTGAGTCTATCAAGGAAAATAAACATTGAAAAGTTCAATGGCACAAACTTTGAGTTGTGGAAACTTAAAGTTGAAGATATGCTAGTTGATCAAGATCTATGGATAGTTGTATCTCATAACAAGCCTTTAGGAATGAAGCAGGAAGATTGGGATCTAGTAGATAGAAAGGCTAGAGGATTGATAAGGTTGAGCCTTGCAGATTATGTTCTGTTGAATGTCCATGAAGAGGAATTTGCATGTTCTTTGTGGAAGAAGTTGGGAGATATATATCAAGGAAAATCCTTGGTAAACAAGCTCTTCTTGAGAAATAAGATGTACTCTTTGAAGATGGATGAAGGGACAGCTATGGCAGATCATCTAAATGTATTTAATATGGTGATTACATAGTTAACATTTGTTGGTGTGTTGGTTAGTGAAGAAGAGCATTACATGTTATTGTTGTGCTCATTTCTTGATTTGTGGGATCACCATGTGATGGCCTTCAGAAGTACTACCAACCAATTTAAGATGGATTAAGTAGTTTCTACACTTTTGTTAGAGGAGATGCGAAAAAATTATTCTAAGGTGGCTAAGGAGGCTCTTATCAATTGAGACAGATCGAAGGAAGAAAGAAAGGACATGAAGTTTGAATCTTTTGGAAAGAAGTCCAAAGTGAAGTGTTGGAACTGTGGGAAAACTGGTTATATCCAAAAGGATTGAAAAGAGAAGAAGAAGAAAATACAAATTTATTCTGATTCAAAGTCTTCTCAGAATGATGATAAAGATGCTAGCAGTATTGTTTTGGCTGATCCATCATCTGATGATGACTGGTAGATTAATTTGATTTTCATGTAGAAGATATTTGTCACAATGCCATGTGTGACTCGACACCAAAGTACAATAGGATTTGTTGGCAGTGATGTAGATGTCATGTGTAACTCAACACCATGGTTTAGTGGGAGTTGTTGGTAGTGACGTAGTGAATGATCTTTCATTAGTATTGCAAATATTGATGGCATGAGATTCTGATGTTGCAGAAGGATCTTTTCACATTTGCTGAAGTACTATTTGGAGATGTTTATCTTCATGTAATTGAAGATGTTGACATCTTGAGAACTCTACAGGGTCTTTGATAAAGGTGTGGATTATGTTTTCATTTGACATGTTATGGTATGTTCATATGGAGCATGTTATCTCTTTGGTTGAGATGTCTTAGATCATGTTGTCATGTTTATGTTCTTGTTAGAACTTTGACATTGATCTTGTTTTTTGTTGTTGTGTATTGAGTACATTGGTCATTTGCTTGACACTTCATGAAGTTGTTCTTCTACATTTGGAGTTAGCATATATTGATCGGTTGCATGTGCTCATGGATACTTAGTGACGATGGTGATGTTTTTTTCTCTTGTGATTAGAGATATGTTTGTTGGAACAATTCATGGTCTCAACAAGAATTCTGACAGACATTTAAAGGTGTACGTAGAAGGACAAGTACATGGTTGATGTACTGTTGATGTTCTTGATGCTACAAGTTTGTTGTTGCACTTCTATGTGATGTTGTAGAATGGATTCATTTTAAACTGACATTAGTTATGCAGTGAGAGCTTCTTAGTGTATATGTGGCAGGTATTGCACTCTTGGGACTGTGGGTAAAGGTTGTATATATTGATGTTTTGGAATCCATGTTGGTATACCTTAGAGGTATGTATAGTTGATGTGCTAGCACATATTGTGGGTGCTATTTCAACTATGATTGTGATAGATGTAAATACATTTGATTAGCCTTTAGATTGAGGGTTTTGTGTTTTGGGAGATAGAGTCATGATTCTCTGTGAGACAAATTGTATGATTTTCTCAGTGGATAAATTTTGTGTGTGTCCAATGGTAGTGGCATAGTAGAAGGTGGGAATGTCCATGCAGGAGATGAGACTATTTTGTGCCAGTCTGCGGTTATGAGTATGTACCTTGTCAAGTGGGAGATTGTTAAAAATATTACCTTATACATACTCAGTTGTACGGTGATTACAACATACAGTGGTCACCATACGGATGAGCCTATTGGAATTAGGAGAGATAGGTACTGAGAGGGGAGGGGTGAATCAGTGCCTTCAAAACTTTAGTTGCAAAAACCTTTTTGATCTTATAACTGAATATTGTGATAACCAATCAAAATAACTTGAATCTAATTGCATAAGTCAATCATCTAGTTAACTTAAGAAAGTAAACAATATGAAATTGATATGACAATCACATAACACAAGTATTTTGGTAATGCAGAAACCCTTGTTAGAAGGTAAAAACTGTGGAGGGGATGACACCCACAAATTCTTCACTACTGCAGATAGAAAAGGTTTTCCTGTTAAGGCTACAAGTTTTGATCACTTCTAGTGATCTTACCCTGTTAGGAGTAACATATTAGATTAGCTAGATCTACCTAGTCATAGGATTTAACAACACCATATGAAGTGTGTACTCGGTTAAGAGATTTATACAAAGACTGTTAAGTCTACTCTATTAAGAGATTTCACAAAAACTCTATCACAATTGTCAGAAAGTAATAGGTAACTATCTGCTAGTTGACAACTCAATTTTATGAAACAGATCTATAAGTGCTTATCAAAATATCACCTTATCTATGATGGTTCTCTGCTCTGTTCTACTCGGTAACCTTAGTCTGATTCTGTTCAATATGAAAACCTTTGTACTTTGTTTTTCTTGGTAAACTGATTGTCTTGAAGATAGGCAATTTCTTCGCGTGCTTCATGATTCATATATATTAGTTCAACAACCCCATAAAATGGTGTGAACATATACAATATATAGTGTTCTATTTTTTCCGTTTAAACAAAAATTAGGTTACAAAAGAAAATCATAACCCTAAGATCTACGGTGCAAAATAACCTAGATCAACTAATAAAAATAAGATAATCATTGCATTTAATGAATATCTTTTACAATAAATGCTCCTTGATCTTGGTAAACTATTTTACGATCTATTATAACCATTTGCATAGAATAATGTGCCATTTCAAATTACTATGCCATTTACTGTGATCATTGGTAAACACTGTATAATTTGCTCGGTGTACACTGTGATGCTCGGTGTTTACTAACCATCGGTGTCGGTGTCACTGGTGCTCGGTTAACTGTGTGATGCTTGGTATAAGGCTTTATCGACTGCTCTGTCTTACTTCTAATTACCAACTATCTCAATGTAAATAACCGACCAACCTGTTTACTGTCCTTTGACACTAATGACAACCTAAAATGCTCAATAGAGATTAACAATCTCCCCCTGTGGCATTAGTATCAAAACTTCATAATGTATATAGACAAAAATGTTTCTAGATATCCCTTATATCTCCGCTATATACATATCCACTACAGAAACTTCTAAGTACAAAAGTACTCCCCCTCGGTGCATGCTCCCAGTATTATGTAATATACATATCAAAAATATATTATTTGGCATATACATGTTTTCCCCCTTTTTGATAATAATGCCAAATACCAAAAAAAATATGTAATGTATACTTACATCTTATAAAAAATGTGTTGATGGGTTTTCTTCACAGACTCCAAGAGGTTTTCCCATTCCTCTTTCAAGTTGGTAAGAGCAATTTTCTCAAGACCGACTTGTGCATGCATGTCAAAGATATTTTCCAACACTGAAATCTCTAGTGTTGCCACGAGTTGCTCGGCTTTGACAGAATGTGTTTCAAAAATCTTTAGGTAAGGAGTGAGTTCTTTCTGTAACTTTGTGACCTGATTGGTGATGTGCTCTTCCTGTTTCCTTAAGTTTGCTATCAGCCACTGGAGTTCCTGAACTCGGTTAATGTTCTTTAAGAAAGCAGTTGGCTCGGTGATAGCTGCTTGTGTACTCACCTTGATTTCTTCTTCTAAACCTTTTATCTTTTCACTGATTTCTATAGTGAAGGTGTCTGTAGTACAAAGCTTTATTAGAAGTTGTCAGATTACCTGGGTAATAGATTTTACCTCAGTAATGACCTCAGATAATTTCACCTTGTTTAGTGCCACTTCAGTGCTAATCCTTTCTGCCAATTTGTGTTGAATCTTTGACTCTACCCATTCTTCTATTCTTTTGTCTTTGTCTGTATCAGGGGCATTGATTCTGTTGGCAAGGTTGGCAAGTTGATCTAAAATGGGAGTATTCTCATCAATGTTTATTTCTGGTACTATCTGTTGTAGAATGTCCCTTACATCATTTAACACTTCTTTACATTTTTGTTCTTGCCTCAATTTTTCTTGTGCCACTTTCCTCGAACATAACTCCCCATACCGACTTAGTTCCTCGGGGCTTAGAGTTCTTGGGTCATATTCGGGTATAACAATAACTTCGTCAATGGTGACCGACCCTTTGGCTTTCTTCTTTTTCTTCTTCGGGGCTAGAGGTGACTTATTTTCACTTACAACAATAGCTTTTTCTTCACTCCTCAGAGTGTCCTTACCAGTTGACACTATATCATCTTTCTTCTACTCCTCAGTGGATTGAGTGGGAGTCTCGATGGTAGTGTCAGGTTGGTTCACCTCGGTTGACTTATTTTCTTTAGGTTCCTTCTATTTTGTAGACTGTGCCTCTGGTTTGACAGGTTCATTTGTATATGTAGGTTGCTCAAGTACTTGAATCTTAGTTGTATCTTTGGTTGGCTTAGGATGAGAGGCATCAGGTTGTACTTGTGAAATTATTTCAATAGCCTTTGCAAGTACAGGAAGTTCACCTGGTAGAGATGTACACACATTGTTAGTGTTTAATGCTTCATCTTTATATTGTGTAATTATTACATCTTCATCATCCTTATCATCAGGATCACCATTAGTGATGTCCACAATGAGTGCATCATCATCAGTTTTCTTTTGCAAGTGGATCTTAGCTTGATCAGGTGCATCCTATGAAACTTTGATTTCTTCCTTATGCTCGGTAATATCAATTACCTTGGTAACTGATATATCGATGTCTTCTATTTTCTTTCCTTTATTATCATCAATGAAAATACTTTTACCTTTTGAACTGTGTCTCTTTTTAGATAGTTTCAGGAATGCTTCCTGTTCATCTTTCTCTTTTGCTTTCAAAATTGATGTCCATAGGGAGTCACATACGACATCCATATCATCTACATTTTCATCCATAATCTGCATAGCTCTATTCTTGACTGAAAATCTAGGCTGATACCTTGTCATGTATTCACTTACCTCAGCATAGCTAAAGTGAGTGGCTGCACGCCCTAGAGAGCATTCTCTTTTTCTTTTCTTTGTATCTAAAGCAATAGCCCATCTTTCACTTATTTTATCATCAAGTTCCTTCAGCAGTTGACATGTAAATTCCATCGGTACTCTTTTGAACTTGATCATCATTTGAACAATAGCATGTTCTATCTTTGTCTTGTCCTCAATTGACATATTGTTGAATTTGCCTATGCCTGGATTATTAAGATTTCCATTCTCAATAATATCTTCAATTATTTCTTCTATGGTACTATCCCTATTACGAACTAGCTAGAATTGATCAGGGTCATTTTCAGTATCAGTCTCCTCTATGTCTTCCTTACTCATGTATTTCCTCTTTTTCTTCGATGGTTCAGCTGCCTTCTTGTTCTTTCTCTTGATGTATTTCTTTGTCGGTGTGGCTGCTCTTCTTTTTGCAACTTTTTCTGCTTCTTCTTTCTACTCGATTGATTGGGCTATAGTTGCTAAATGTGTCCTCATTCCTTCAAGTTCAGGTAGCTGAGTATCTTGTTCATCAGTTGTAGGAAGTTGAGTTTCTTCTTCATCATTGGTGGAAGGAACCGGTGTGTTATCCTTTTCTTTGTCTGACTCGGTCTCCTCACTGTCATAGGGTTTGTCAGCCAAGTGTAATTGACCTTTGGTTGCTTCATCAACTGGTGACTCCTTAGGTGAGTCAGATGTAGTTCCATATTTTTCTGTGAGATCCTTTTTCATTTTCTTTGCCCTCCTTGACATTTTACCGATCTCAATGTCCATTGTGATTCTAGACTTAGCTTCCTCATACACTCCAAACCTACTGGCAGTGATGTCAATCAGTAATGCTAGCAATGCATTGATAGATTTCAAAGAAAAATCATGATTCATTTCATAACCCATTGGTGCTAGCCATTTTATTCTTGGTTCTACTGCCTTTATCATTGAGTGGTCCATGCTTACCACAAAGCATATGTCATCTTCAAATTTGTTTACTAATTCTTTTGGAATTCTACTTCTTTGTTGCATTCTTGTTTGAAATTCCTTGAAATATGCATGGAACTCCTTGTTCACATTGTATCCTAGACTTCTCATCATATCACCGATTTGGGTAGTTATCGGTCTATCCAATTACCAGTTAACTTTTCGAATACCTGGTACATATTTTTGCAAATAGAGGAATGTACAGACAAGCAGTGATCCATACTTACATGTATTGGACTTCTTTGCTTTTATTGTTTTCATGTTGTCATGCAGTTGGTGTAGTAGTAGCTCAACAAGATCAACTTGGTGATCTTTCTTCACAATTTTGTAAGCCATGTCCACGACACTGCAAGGTACACTATTCGGTCTACTTGATTAAAATATCTTGTACCCAATGACATGAGCTACAAATCTTACTGCTGGATCTTTGATAGTTGAAATCTTTAGTGCCCTACTATCCCATTGAGCTCCAATGTTCTTTTCTACATCGGGACAAGATGAACTTTGAAATGCTTTGGCTTTGTCGGTTGTAGGGTACCCAGTAACCCTACTGATAATCTTCTTGGTGACCTCAATTGGTTTGTCTAGCCAAAATTTTCCATCATGGAATCTGCTAAGCACGATTCGTATCTAGTCATTGTGAAATGATTGCGGGAAGTATGTGAAACACTGTAACCCTAATTCCTCAATCTTCTTATGCTCAGATTTGATCTTACCATCTGGTCCATGGACTTGCTGATAAGCTGCTATAGTCTCAAAGTCACATACTTCACTAATCTTGCAGTGAATGTAAGCCCTAACGTCTTCTATTAACAAAACCATATTAGGAATACTAGAGAATGCACCCATATCATCCATTTGTGCTGCGACCTTAGGATGAGGTTTGAATTTCTCCTCGACAAAGTGTACCCTAACAATTAATTCTACTTCCTCCTCAATGTTCTATGATTTGCTTGCAGTCAAAGATGATGCCATAAATTGTTTCTAGGGTTTTCAGCAAGCAAATAGATAATCAATGTTCGGTAGGCAGATGAACTTACTAGTTTTCATTGAAGAATTGTTGTTAGTTTGATCTAGTTGCTTTGAATCTGTTCTAAGAATTGTTAGCTTGAAATCTTCTCTGTTAAATCTCCTTTCTTCAAAATCATGATGTAACAATGAACTCTGTTTCCACGTATATATAGGGTTTTCTGAAATTCCCGCTCAAACTTTGATGCATTAAATGTGCAACCTAACTTTTGGTATGAGATAAATGTCAGCTCAGTAAAGTCTTTTT